>JZKD02S1614563.1:22641-44020 GCA_000966675.3 Picea glauca | reverse complement strand
ATCATCACATAAGCCCTCTGGCTTATTATAACTTGGCTCACCAGCCTATAAAACATATTTACATATTCAACAGGGGCTCGGTCTTGGGGTATTACATTCCCCTCCCCTTATTTATGCACTATCCATGGTGCAATTTATATACATATTTACCATCAAAAGTTTTCAAAAAATTTCAAAAAGATGCAGGTATTTTGCCCGCATAGCATCCTCGTTCTCTCAAGTTGCATCCTCAAGACCATACTAGGTCCATTGGACCTTTACTATCTCTATGGATCGATTCCAAAGCTGCTTGATCTTCTGTTCTAGTATTCACACCATATGCACTTGAAAAGTGCCTTCTTGCTCCACCTGAATCACATTCCAATCAATAACATGATTAGCATGAGGTATACTTTTTGAGCAATGATACATGGAATACATTATAAATAGACATTGATGCAGATAATGAAAGAATATATTCGACAGGCCCAATCCTCTCTAGGATTTCAAATGGACCACAATAACAAGCTACCAACTTTGAACAATTTCCCAACTTCAGGGAACTTTTGTTGGCCTTTACTTTCAAGAATACATGGTCACCCACATTAAATTCCCTATGAATTCTTCCCTTATGAGCATATATTTTCTTCCTATCTAGATCACTTTTAAGTTTTGTTTTATTTTTTTCATCTTCTCTTCCATTTCCCTGAGTAACTCTAGCCCAACCATTTCTCTATTTTTTGGGTTGTCCCAGCTTACAAGTGTGTTTCATCTTCTTCCATAAAGTGCTTCAAATGGGCTCGTCTTTAGAGATGATTGGTACCCATTGTTATAAGAAAACTAAACAAGTGTAGGTAATATTCTTATTTCGATGGTTTATCCATCACATACATCCTCAACATATCCTCAATCATTTGATTCACCCTCTTTGTTTTTCCATCATATTCTGGATGGTAAGTTGTGCTAAAATTCAAATTTGTTCCAAATCCTTTGAATAATCTTTTTCATAAATTTGATGTAAAATTTGGATCTGTGTCAAACACAATTGTCTTGTGTATACCATGCAATCAAGATATTTCACTCATAGAAATATCAGCAACGTTAGTTTCCTTGTGAGTGAGCTTCATTGAAATGAAATGGGCAGCTTTGGTAATCTTTTTCGCCACCACCATGATAGAATCGTGTTGCTTTCTTGTTTTGATCAGTTTGGTGGCGAAGTCCATTGTTACCACTTCCCATTTCCAATCAGGTATGGTTAATGGCTGCAGCAACCCAACTGGGTGTCTATGCTCATCCTTGACTTTTTGACACTCCAAACATTTGGCAATGTACTCAACAACTTATTTCTTCATGCCTGGACAATAATATTGTCTCTTGGAAGTTGCAATAGTTTTCTAATACCCTAGGTGTCCAACATAAGGTATGTTATGCATTTCTCTCAATACTATATTTCTCAATTCTTGGGAATTTGGTACATAAATTATTCCTTTGTACCTGATAATTTCATCATTTCCCAGCTTGTAGTCTTCATTTTTCTGTTGCAAAATACCTTGTTGTAATTTTTTCATTATTTCCATGTATTACAAATCTGATTTTGCATCCTCCCATATTCTACCTTCCAAATGTGTTTGGTACATGCTAATGGTTGTAGCATGCAACTCATGCACTCTTATGTTGAGTGAATGAGTCACCATGTTCTCTTTCCCTTTGATATGCTTTATATCAAAGTCATATTCATTGAGGAATTCCAACCACCTGATCTACCTAGTATTTAGAGTTGAATGTCCAAATAATTTTTCCCCATGAGGTAGTGCCTCCACTTCTTCAAGGAATGCACTATGGCTTCCAAATATAAATCATGAGTGGCATAATGCCTTTCATTCTCCTTCAAATTCCTTGATTCATAACATGCAACACACCTGTTTTGACTGAGGACTCCACCAAGTCCTTTTTTACATGCATTTGTGCATACAATGAAGTCTTCATTTGGATCAACAATCCTTAGTATTGGATCATTGGTTAATAATTTCTTCAATTGTTGGAAACTCTTTTCACACTCCATTTTCCACTGAAACTTCACTTCCTTCTTTTGCAAAGAAGTGATCGAGTGTGCAATATTTGAGAATCCTACAATAAATATTTTGTAGTAGCCTACAATTCCCATTAATTATCTAAATTTTGTCACATTCTTAGGTGTTGACCATCCTCTAATGGTCTGAATATTTTTAGGATCCACTTTTATCCCTTCCTTTGATATGATATTCCCCAAATAATGAATTTGGTTTTGATAAAATGAGCACTTGCTTAATTTGGCATACAATTGATGCACCCTTAATAATTATAATACCATCTTCAAGTGTTTCTCATGCTCTTCTTCTGACTTGGAATATATAAGAATGTCATCCATAAAGACAATGAAAAAATTATCTAAGTATTCTCTAAAAATATCATTCATTAAACACATGAAGACAACTGGTGCATTTGATAACCCAAATGGAACCACTATGAATTCATAATGACCATACCTTTTTTTGCAAGAAGTCATGTTTATGTACTCATCTTTAATTCATACATGATGGTAAACTAACCCGAGATCAATCTTGGAGAATATTGTTGCATTCTTCAACTGATCAAAGAGGTCATTGATCCTTGGAAAAGAATACTTATTCTTTACAGTTACTTTGCTCAACTTCCTCAAGTCAATACAAAGTCTCAATGTTCCATCCTTCTTCTTCACAAAAATTATTGGAGCACCCCAAGGTGACACACTTGGGCATATATACCCCTTCCTCAGAAGCTCTTCAAGTTTCATTTGCAACTCTTTTAATTCTAGTGTACTCATCTTGTAAGGGGTCTTGGATACTCGAGTTGTTTATGACATTAGACTAATGGAGAAATCAATATATATATTAGGGGGTAATCCTTTTATTTCTTTAAATACATCCCCAAAATCCATTAGGACTGCATAATCTTCAATATTTTAACACCTTATCCTTAGGTGTTTCTTCCATATGCGCTGCAAATATTTGACATCCCTTTCTGTAACATTTCTTCAACTACAATGCTTAAATTTCTCTAACAGTTACTGCCCTGGGAATCCCATGTAATGTCCTTAGGTTCCCTTCATCATCCCAGCAAGTAAATGATTTATTATAACATTCTAGGATAACATGGTGTTGGTCCAACCAATCCATATCAATTCGGCAGTCATAGGAACCTAAAGGAAATTGTTCAAACCTTCCCTAGTTCTCAGTCCATTCATGCCCATTGGACATGACTTAACCATATAATTAACTTTTCTTTTGGCTCTGGTAGCCAACTTCACCAACCAACATTTTCCATGCTTGATTCTTGAAAAATGAAAACTTTCCACCATCTTAGGACCTATATAACAATGACTAGCTCCTGAATAAATTAAAATAGCAATGGTTTGGTTGTTGATCATACCTTCCACTTCAATGATATTTGACTGAAACTCATCTTTCTTGTTGTCCAGGGCTACATAGATCCTAGGTACATTCCTTCCCATGTCCTCCATTATTTTATCTTGTTGTACATTGTGAACAACTCTCACTTTTTCTCCTCTGTGAGGAGAATCTTTATACTTATGATCTCCCTTGAAACCCAAACATTGAATAGGTGGTTGTCTTGGCCTTTTCCCCCTTGTCTCAATCATTCTGGGCTCTCTAGAAGTTGGTTGTCCCTGAGGACTATTTATGAAGAATGGTGGTTTAGTCCCCTTCTTCCTCTATTCCATCTTGTACTTCTTCTTGTATTCCAAATATTTTTGGAAAGTTGGATTTCCTTTATGTTGATTGTTATCGCATAGTTTGTAGCTGGGAGTAAAGTCTATAAGGTAGAAGGCCAAACTGGCGTAATAGGAACCTATCCCACCTAATGTCACCATGATGGGTAGGTTCTTTCTCTTTAGGGAGGCTAGGTCTAGGAGAGACGTCCCCGGTGACTTGGGGTTTTGAAAGGGCAAAGAATAAAGGACAAGGACCAATTCCCCTTTCACAAGTCAACACCCAAAAGATAGTCCTATCTAAACAACCAATAATAAAGTAAATCCCCAATGAAGAACACCTACCTGGAACAAAGCAACAACAAACTAATATATGCAAGCTATATTTCAAAGGGTTAGTACTTCATAATACTATTTGATAAATGTATATGAGAAATATAGCAATAAATGTTGACGAAGTCAATGTTTATTAATAGCAATAAAAATATATGACACTCCACCAATAAATATTGGAACAATGTGGCATTCAAGGTAACCAAACAACACTTTATTCAATTAATGCCTAAACCACCATTCAATTGCTTCAGTAACTTAGGGTTAGTAGGTTAGGGTTAGTGTAGTTAGGGTTTCAATTCAAAAAGGTTTGAGAGTGTTTTAGATCCAATTCTACTTCAACGCTGGAGGTCTAAGATTAGTGCCTTGGGGTTAATGGAGTCAATTTAGTAGAGGACACAAGGGTTGAAGGAGGATGGCTAAGGACTAGAGGGAAGAGTTCTGAAGTGTTGCTATGGTAGGGCCTTAGAATCAAATCCCTAGGGGAGAGAGGCTCACTCCAGTGTTTATAAAGCAAGGCCCCGTGCTCTCTCCTCCTTCCTTAGTTTGACTTGGCAAAAACAACTAATATGAAAGATAAATCAAGACAAGAGAGTGAAATGAGGGACAATGTCGCTACAACAAGGCTCTATCATCAAACCCTAGAAGAAAAATGGCCCAAGGTGTAGATAACCTAGGCCTGGGACGTCTCCTCCTTCTTGACCTCTCGAAAGTACGGCTAGCAAATATGGGAAGAAAAGGAGAAGAGTGTAGCAAAGGCTAGGCTCTTTTCCTTCTTCAATGGCTGAAAAGTTTCTCTTTTAGGGGACTTGAGACAAGGACCTACTTGTGTGCTTGTCACCTAGGGTTTTGATTCAACAAAATTATAAATACATGTAAGAAAATAAGACTACAACCATTCAATCAAGAATTTTTGTAGACAAATAATTATAATTCATCAAGAAATAACCATGCAAAACCTAGTTGTAACACCTTCCTTCAAGATAAACACCATAAAATGCCAAGAAATGCCTTCCTTCAACAAGTGCGCCTCACTAAACCAGCAAAATACCCAAGTAGGGCACTAAAAATAAGACCTCACTAATGAGTGGGTGGTGAATCATGATCAAATGAGGCTAAAACTCCTCAATATATAGTGTATCAATGACCTAATTTAATTTTTAGGTCATAAAAAGGCCAACAAGGCCATAATACTAAAATCATATTTTTTTTACATTAAATGTTCTTTTTAAAACCTAATTGAGAAAAAGGTGAGACGTCACCCCTTCGAAGGGAGACGTTAGCTCCTTTTAGGGCAAATGCAGCAATAAAGAGCAAAACGTTAGCCCTCTTTGGGCCTCTCCATCATGCCACATGTGCCAACTTGCTTGTCAAACTGTCACATGCTCAAGGTGACATCATGAGCTCATAGGTGACGTCCTGGGCCATCCAGGGAAAACGTTTCACTTGAAGTGGGTCAACCCCCCTAGGTCGGGCTCTACCAAAGTGCCTCTGATGAAACATCCTCTTCTTCTTCGATGCAAAAACCTGATCAACCACTGTCCTATCTCTACCCCTTTATGGGGTCTCAACATCCATCTAGTGGGCTCTTCAGCCCCATGGAGGTCTGAACTGATCATCTCCCCATGTGTCCCTGTCCTTCGGGCGTGGTCCTACACATCAAAAGCTACACCCTCAATGGGATCATTAGTCACAGAGATCATAGCAATTTCAATCACATTTCATCATTAATATTATTAAACATATGCATAAAAACCCCGATACATCGGTCAATAACTCAAAGACATTACAAAAACCAACAATACAAGACTGGAGAAAAGACAAGATGCCCTATTGGGCTAGTATCCACAAGAAAAGGGAAGTCTCCAGGAAGGTTTCATCCAAGCCATGTAAGTGAGGTGATGTGTCTAGGGGATGTCTAGACATGTGGGTGAAGTGAGAGCCAAGGATGCATAATGTTATATGTGGGTGCCTTTATAGAAGGCGAGATGTACCTATCATGGATGAAATTTTTCTAAGCCCGTTCTTGCCTTTATTCTTTTCTTTTTCTTCTTCTTTTTCTTTTTATTCAAGGGATAACCAGAGGACACTGCCTTGGCATGGTGACCAGAGTTGACAGTGTTACCCACAAGTACTTTCACAGAGATGAGAAGGATGGCTCGTGATGAGATCCCCTTTCCCTTTTCCATGTAACCAAAGGTCACGGCCCTGGCGTGGTAACCAGATGATGGCAATGTCATACTATTATCTACCTAATAGGCTAGCTGGTGATGAGAACCCCTATCCTCTTGACTAGGTCTTCTTTGTTATTTTTTGGGTCCCTCTTGTTTCTTACCAAGAGGATTTTTATTGCCTTCTCGGGGATCCCTGGGCGAAGCATCCCGAGGTTTGATTTCTAGGCTTTTATCTTTTACCAGCTGCTTTTACCTTCTAGGCCTTTAGCCCCTTATTCCCACGAGATAAGGTGCAATCCAACAAACAGGTCAACCCAATGTCCGGACAAGGGGAATGGGATAAATGAGTGGGAGATAAGATGAAACAGTGGTGCTATGATGGGAGTGGACGATGGCTTTTCAAAAATCCCCCCAGTGGCAAACCAAGACCTATATGCACAGGCTTGCTAGGGCACCCTATCAATATCCCCAAGCATGGTCAAGTGGGCTAATGTAAGATCCAAGCAGTTGTTAGAGGTAAAAGGAATAAGATGCATATATTTAAGGGTTTCAATGATAAAAAGTGACACATACCATGATACCTGGACCAATTACCTCATGGAGCAAGAACCTCTTCTGATACAGGACCAAGCCAATGGTGATAGATGTTGCTTATGTTGACAAGATAAACCTAATGGAAGAGGAAAAGGATGGGCCCTCCAAGGCCATGCTCAAGTCAATCCTTCTCTCAGTACTCCATGTCTAGGACCTGTGGGCCTCGAGACATGATCTCCTAGTTATCCCTAAAAATCATGGATAAGATCTGGCTCTAACTCGGGGACATGTGCTCACTGTAGAGCGCATGAGAACCTCAACATATCTGGAATAACCTGTAGACCTTCTCAATATCGATAGGGGTATAAGTAACAAAAATGGGGCGGTAATGCCACCCCAGCATGCATAGATATATACTGAAATAAAACAATCAACAATGGAAATATGAAAGAAAACTAACATGAAATGAAAATTGTATAATACATGAATACAAAATTCCTACTTACCTGCACTTACCTGTGAAATCATGTCCCCCAACCTTGGTGAGGTTTGAGGAGGTTCCCGTTGATGGGTAATGGGCGCCTTCTTCCCTCTAAAGTGGATAGATAATATGAGTCGTTGACTGATTCCATTCCAAATTTGAAGGGTCCGAGCCATGACTGAGTGTTTCCTTTGATATTAGTAGGCTCCCCTTTATTGGCATCCCACATCCATATTACGTCTCCCTCCTTGTACTCCCTGCTCTTGAAATTGGTCGTTCCTTGAACAACCCTGGTGTATTGTGTAGAGGGAGGTGGGTGGGATTCTGTCGTAAATATTTCCTGCTGTGAAGGATGGATCCATACATCATCTTCTTTCTTATTTAGTATCTTCGTAGTGTCATCTTTCTATCTTTTGAACTCATCCAGGAGTTGTTGGTATTCCTCTTTCTTGATCCATTTAATCTTATTAGAATCTTCCTCTTCTATAAAGGGCATATCTTCTGGAGAAGGTTTATGAGGAATCTATGTAGTCTTGTCACATGCTTTGTCATCTTTGATGGAATCACTAGGCTCTTTCACATGAGTTGTAGTCACCGGTACATTTTGGAGAGGACCAATGGTTTCATCTTTCATGGGTCCATCTGATCCTTGGAAAAAGTGGTCAAATCATTTTTTTAAAGATGGCACCTTGATTACTTCTCTCAAAGGGATGGTTACATGCATCTTGGATAATGTCCCTTCAAAGTCAAAGTTCAGGTTGACCCTTTCAGTCTTGGATGTTTTAGGAATGAGTACATACAAAGGTGGGATTTTTGTTTGGTCGACAGTAGGTTGGTTCAGCTTCTTTCTTCTATACACCAGGGACTCTTGTTTCTTTAGCTTTTCCTTTGATTCCTAGTCTAGGTTGTTTATTACTGCCATTCTAGCTGACCTGGCTTCCTCTTTCATGGCCTCTTGATGCTCTTCAGTGGTGATATTTATTTGAGGGCCTTCCATGACGTGGCCTATATTGTTCACTTGTTGATGGCCACCATTATTGTAAGGACATTCATCTTCCTAATGTTCTTCACTGCATTGAAAACACCAAGGTTTTTCATCCATGTTGTTGGTAACTTTTAAACTGTTTGGAACTTATATGTCCTTGAAAATATTTTAGTTCCACTCAACAATATTACTCACTCTCTGTATTGGGTATCCATATTCATCTAAATATTCATAGATATCAGAGGTATCATCGGTATAATCACCCCAATCTGTGTCTTCTTCTATCAAAGGAAAGGTGGGGCAATCTTGAAATGAGTATGGATCCACTGAATCATAGTCACTAGGTCCAAGATCATTTGTTAATAGAGAAGAGGGTGTTTTCTCATATTGCTCCAAATGAATGGTTTGTAATAGTGTGGGAATCCCCTCAAAATATAGTTGGTCATCTGGGTCTTGTTTTTTTAGAAAACAAATTTTCAACATTTCACGAATTCTTTTAACCCTTTGCAAGATACAGGACATACTAGTGCTTAGACCAGTTCCACTATGTACCCGAGGCTCTTCAGACACGCTTTTCGGATAACTATTGGTTTCACTCACATCTTGATTTTCTAACATTGGTGTGTTCAAGACAAACAAGTAAACTTCAAAGTTAGGCTTTTCGTGAGTGGCCATACCCAAATCCTTGGATGGTTTATGTTGTCTTGAGACGTTTAAGACATTGTTGATGTTTGAGAAAGTTGTGCTCCATTTCCTTTTGCGAGGCATGAGTTTTATCTCAAGAATTTCTGGGAACTTGGGTATAGCTTCGGTGACATCCTCGTCACTAGATTTCCAAGGGTCATTATTGTACGAGAGATTGACTTGATAGATGTAGTCTTCAAATTCAAGGTTCTTCTCAATCTGGCAGGCATAATCTTGTGCTTCTTCTAGAGTCGAGGGTGACCGATCTTTGAGAGTAAACTGCAAAACTCTTTCCAACGTGTTCAAGTAGTGTTGGAGGACAAATTCTTCTGAGAAACTAGGTTTAATCTTCTTGAGGAGAAGGTTGAACCTATCATTGAAATCCCTAATGCCCTTGCTAGAGGCTCTGCAAATATCAATATAGTGAGAGTAAAGGGAATCCATGATTTATTTCTCACAACGATCTTTCTTGAAGGCTTGTTCAAGATCTTCAGGGGTTTTTATGCTTCCTTTCAGGAGTTTGTTAATCCATATTCTGGCACTTCTGATGAGTGATCTCACAAAGAGCCTTAAAAAGACATCGGGTTGTTCTTGTCCAGATTGGTGAAACTGGAAAGCATCACAGAAGTCGGTCCAATGAGAGTTTCCATAGGATCCATCTTCCCCTGAAAACTTAGGTATATAGGACTCGACCTTCTTGGGTAGATCATGTAACCCCCCTTGGGTGTTAGGTAAGCTTAAAAGTTCAAAGAGTTCTTTACGAGACCACTTGGGAGAACTTACAGGGGTGGCAGGATTTGTTGAGGTCATAGTAGTAGATGAAAGTATAAACTAACGCCCACTATGGGTCTTCATAAGCTATCAGTGGAGTCTCCATATGATTTGCTTGAAACTATCAAAAAGGTAAAGGGAAAACACCCTAGTGGAGTCACCAGGTAAGCTTGTAAGATAAGGATCTGAGGCAAGGCTTACCAAAAAGGTTTTTTGTTTGGGAAAAATTTGACTCAGTGTTCCCCGACAATGACGCCAAAAATGTTATCGCACAGTTTGTAGCTGGGAGTAAAGGCTATAAGGTAGAAGGAAAAACTGGCATAACATGAACCTATCCCACCCAATGTCACCACGATGGGTAGGTTATTTCTCTTTATGGAGGCTAGGCCCAGGGGATACTTCTCCGGTGACTTGGGGTTTTGAAATGGCAAAGAATAAAGGACAAGGACAAATTCCCCTTTCACAAGTCACCACCCAAAATATAGTCTTGACTAAACAACCAATAATAAAGTAAATCCCCAATGAAGAACACCTTCCTGGAACAAAGCAACAACAAACTAATATATGCAATCTATATTTCAAAGGGTTAGTACTTCATAAGGCTATCTGATAAATGTATATGAGCAATATAGCAATAAATGTTGACGAAGTCAATGTTTATTAATAGCAATAAAAATATATGACACTCCACCAATAAATATTGGAAGGAACAATGTGGCATTCAAGGTAACCAATCAACACTTTATTCAATTAATGCCTAAACCACCATTCAATTTCTCTTAAAACAAGACGTTGTTGCATCAAAGATGAAATATCCAAAGATGACGTCAACAACTTAGGGTTAGTAGGTTAGGGTTAGTGTAGTTAGGGCTTCAATTCAAAAATGTTTGAGAGTGTTTTATAACCAATTATACTTCAACGTTGGAGGTCTAAGGTCAGTGCCTTGGGGTTAATGGAGTCAATTTAGTAGAGGACGCAAGGGTTCAAGGAGGATGGCTAAGAACTAGAGGGAAGATTTCTAAAGTGTTGCTATGGTAGGGCCTCAGAATAAAATCCCTAGGGGAGAGAGGCTCACTCTGGTGTTGCTAAAGAAAGGCCTCGTGCTCTCTCCTCCTTCCTTAGGTTGACTTGGCAAAAACGTCTATCATGAAATATAAATCAAGACAAGAGAGTGCAATGCGGGAGGGTGTTGCTACAACAAGGCTCTATCATCAAACCCTAGAAGAAAAACGGCCCAAGGTGTAGATAACCTAGGCCTAGGATGTATCCTCCTTCTTGACCTCTAGAAAGTACGGCTAGCAAATAGGGGAAGAAAAGGAGAAGAGTGTAGCAAAGGCTAGTCTCTTTTCATTCTTCAATAGCTGAAAATTTTCTCTTTTAGGGGACTTGAGACAAGGACCTACTTGTGTGCTTGTCACCTAGGGTTTTTATTCAGCAAAATTATAAATACATGTAATAAAATAAGACTACAACCATTCAATCAATAAGTTTTGCAGAAACATACTTACAATTCATCAAGAAATAACCATGCAAACCCTAGTTGTAACACCTTCCTTCAAGAGAAACACCATAAAATGCCAAGAAATGCCTTCCTTCAAGAAGTGCACCTCACTAAACCAGAAAAATACCCAAGTAGGGTGCAAAAAATCAGACCTCACTAATGAGTGAGTGATGAATCATGATAAAATGAGGCTAAAACTCTTCATTATATAGTGTATCAATGACCTAATTTAATTTTTAGGTCATAAAAAGGCCGACAAGGCCATAATACTAAAATCATATTTTTTTTACATTAAATGTTCTTTTTAAAACCTAATTGAGAAAAAGGTGAGACATCACCCCTTCTAAGGGAGACGTTAGCCCCTTTTAGGGAAAATGCAACAATAAAGAGAAAAACGTTAGCCCTCTTTGGGCCTCTCCATCATGCCACACGTGCCAACTTCCCCGTGAAAATGTCACATGATCAAGGTGACGTCATGATCTCAAAGGTGACGTCCTGGGCCATCCAGGGAAAACGTTTCACTGGAAGTGGGTCAACCCCCCTAGGCTAGGCTATGCCAAAGTTCCTCTGATGAAACATCCTCTTCTTCTCTGGTGAAAAACCCTGATCAATCACCATCTTGTCTCTTCCCCATAATGGGGTCTCATCATCCATCTACTGGGCTCTTCAACCCCATGGAGGTCTGAACTGATCATCTCCCCATGTGTACCGGTCCAAATGGTACCTGTCCATTAGGCATGGTCCTGCACATCAAAAGTTACGCCCTCTATGGGCTCATTAGTCATAAGGATCATAGTAATGTCAATCACATTTCATCATTAATATTATTAAACATATTCATAGAAACCTTGATACATTGGTCAATAGCTCAAAGACATTACAAAAACCTACAATACAAGACTGGAGAAAAGACAAGAAGTCCTATTGGGCTAGTATCCACAAGAAAAGGGAATTCTCCAGGAAGGTTTCATCCAAGCCATGTAAGTGAGGTGATTTGTCTAGGGGATGTCTAGACATGTGGGTGAAGTGAGAGCCAAGGATGCATAATGTTATCTATTGGTGCCTTTATAGAAGGCGAGATGTACCTGTCATAGATGCAATTTTTCCAAGCCCGTTCTTGCCTTTATTCTTTTCTTTTATTTTCTTTTTCTTCTTCTTTTTCTTTTTATTCAAGGGCTAACCAGAGGAAACTGCCTTAGCATGGTGACCAGAGCTGATAGTGTTACCCATAAGTACTTTCACGGAGATGAGAAGGTTGGCTCGTGATGAGACCCCCTTTCCCTTGGCCATGCAACCAAAGGTCACTAACCTAGCGTGGTAACCAAATGGTGGAAATGCCATACTGTTAGGTACCCATGAACCTAATAGGTTGGCTCGTGATGAGACCCCCTATCCTCTTGACTAGGTCTTGTTTGTTATTTTCTGGGCCCCTCTTGTTTCTTACTGAGAGTCTTTTTATTTCCTTCTCAGGGATCCCTAGGTGAAGCATCTCGAGGTTTTGTTTCTAGGATTTTATCTTTTACCAACTTGTTTTACCTTCTGGGCCTTTAGCCCCTTCTTCCCACGAGATAAGGTGCAATCCTACAAATAGGTCAACCCAATGTCTGGACAAGGGGAATGGGATAAATGAGTCGGAGATAAGATGAAACAGTGGTGCTATGATGGGAGAGAATGATTGCTTTTCAAAAATCCCCCTAGTGGCAAACCAATACCTATGGGAACAGGCTTTCTAGGGCACCCTGTCAATCTCCCCAAGCATGGTCAAGTGGGATAATGTAAGATCCAAGTAGTTTTTAGAGGTAAGAGGGAATCAGATGCATATATTTAAGGGTTTCAATGATCAAAAGTGACACATACCATGATACCTGGACCAATTACCTCATGGAGCAAGAACCTCTTCTGATACAGGACCAAGTCGATGGTGATGGATGTTGTTGCTACTGACAAGATAAATCTGATGGAATAAGAAAAGGATGGGCCCTCCAGTGCCATGCTCAGTTCAATCCTACTCTCGGTACTCCATGTCTAGGACCTGTGGGCCTCGAGACATGATCTCCTAGTTATCCCTAAAAATTGGGGATAACACTGATCATATAGGCATTTATCTCACCTCATGGTCTACTCCAATGTTTTAGGATTATCATATTGAATCTTATCACTGATGAAAGATGGAAACCCACTCAAATACGTCTGAATCTTAATTGTATCATCCTTGATGAAAGAGACATACTTTAGCAGTTCAAAAAATCTTCTTTCATATTCATCTATGGTCATACTCCCAAGCTTGAGTTCAAAGAAATCCTTTATTTTCTTGTCATAATATCTCTTAGTCAAGTATTTCTTTTGAAAATACTTCTTGAATTCCTTCCAAGTAACATTTTTCTATTTAATGTGTTGTACCTACACAAGTTGGTCCCACCACATGAATGTCTTTCCCTTGAGTTGATAGATAGAAATTCTTCCTTCTGCATGTGAATAATAATTATGCAATTGAAAATACATTATCATGCCTAGAAGCCATGTTTTTGCATCTTCATCCTTCTTGTGCTCACCTTCAAATGTAGGAGGCTTGATTTTTTTCATTTCTCCTTGTATCTCATCCACCCCAGACCTCTTCATATGCTTCTTGATAGAGGATGGACTTGAGATACTATGTTCTCTCTTAGAGGAATTCCTTGGGGAGTGATGGTGATGTCTTCTAGAACTCCTTGTTCTTCCTTTCTCATAAGGAAACCTGTGACTTCCTGATTTGCTTGAGTCAAACTCCTTATCCATGTTCTTTTCAATTCTGTCCAAGATTTGAATAAACTTGATGTTGAATTATTCAGGCTACTCCGTGGCTTTCATAAGCCTTTCATTATGATATTTATAGATTTGGGCATCCTTTTGCAAATTTTTAACAATCTCTACCAAGTTCAAGCTTTCATTCCTTCCTTCTCCATGTCCATTTGATTTTGTGCCTTCATTACCCATATGGACATCCATCCCTCTGATCTCATATTCCTAGTTGTATTCCCATTGTGTATCTTTAATATCTCTACACTCTGTGTTGATCTTGTTCTGATCTAACAATTGTTAACTCTACAAAATGTGTAGCCAACATAACTTTGTTAGGTTGATTGCTTTAATAAATTCAGGAAATTGTGCTCAATTCTGGTTGCATAATACATCATAATTCTTTCTTTTGATTTTTGTAAAAATTCCATGCCCAGGTCAAGTTTTCTGAGTGAGTAGTTATATTCTACTTTTCAAGATCTTTACAACACGTACTTCCATGCTCAATTCTAAGTTTTGAGAAAACAGTTATGAATATTTAAAAATTGTCCTTCCTGGGAGGTATTCTCTATACAATTGTTCTTCTTCTTTAGATTCGAATTGGCTCTTGGACCCATGTTGGATCCTCTCATAGAGTACAAAGGCCTTATTTACATCTTTAGGTGCAGGTCTGAATAAATCATAACCCCACAGACTCCTTCTTTTAACCCCTTTATGTCTTTTAAAAAAGAAATTCGGGCATTATCCCCCATTTATTTCAAACGAAGTCTCATATGACCAAGGGATATGACCAAGTGCTTACCTGATAACCACCTATCCGAAGCTTTTAAACTTCGGGGCTCCAGAACTTCAGGCTTCGGGGGTTTCACCTTCATCACACTTCATTTTCCCCGAATTTCTAACTGGCATAATTCCAAACAAACCCTTCTTTGGAGCTTTGGGGCTCTGGTGCTTCGAAACTTCGGGCTTCGGAGGTTTGGCCTATACCACACATCATTCCCTTCGAACATCGAACTGGTGAAATACTGGAGAGGCTCTTTGGAGAATCATTACTCTGGTGCTCCTGATCTTTGGACTTCGGATGTTCTTACAACAACATACTCCCATATCCCCGAGTGTTGAATCTCCAAACTTCCATAGTTTCATCAGCAACCATCCACCAGGGGCAATACGTGGTGAAAATTTGGAGAGGACACATGACCCAATCTATAGGTGACACATGTCAAGCTCCAATTGGTACCATCGGTTTGTGAAAAGAACGAAAAAATATGACACATGGAATGATTAGATTGGGTCCACGTCACCCTAGGTGACGTCAGTAGGCCATGTCACTCTAGCACTCTGACACTTCAGAACTCCGGGCTTCGAAATATCTCTTACTAGAACACTTCAAAACACCTAAATGTTGAACTTCCAAACAATTTTTCCCTAGAGCTTCGGGACTCCGACGCTCCAGGACTTCAAAACTTTGGGCTTCGAAGGATTTCACACTAGAACTCTTTAAATCATCTAAAATTCGAACCAGTGTACTCCCAAACTGTCGCTCTGGAACTTCAGGACTTCGGGCTTCGAGAGAATTCACAATATAACATAACAAATCTCCCAAACGTCTAACTTTCAAACTGTGATTCTCCGAAGCTTCGGGACTCTGGAACTTCGGGGCTTCAGGCTTTGTAATTTTTCACTGTTGATCACCACCCACCCCTGAACTGTCAAACATTGAAATTTCAAACACTTACTAATATTTGGACACATGTCCCCAAACATGAACAGTCCAGATTGGCTCCGGACTTTGGGACTTCGGGGAAATATTCACTCTACGCAACCACAAAAAATAATTTCTCGTAGTGTCGAACTATCGATCCACTCAAGGATCCAACGACCCTCCTTCTCCCAAATGATATACAGTGTAGATCCACTCCGGCACTTCAAAACTTCGAGGCTTTTACCTTCATTTTGTCAAGACTTAAAAATTTTGAAGCAACGAAGTTCGAAGGACTTGAGTGTTTAACCGCCATGCTCCTTCTCTAGATCCGACGCCTATGAAGGACTCGGTCCCCTCTTGAACAGATCTTACGACCATTGTGGATTTCCGAATTGCTACACCTCCTAAGCTTTCAACATAGTTAAGGTGTTCTCTCAACTCCCTCTTGGCACTCATGGATGCTCTAAATCTTGAATTTTTTCCATTTCGACATCAAATCTGTGTGAAAATTTTTCTTCAATTTCCACTTACATGACCCATCCAGGCTTAGTGTTGAAAATTGGAGCTCTAATACCAAATTGTAACATCCCTGATCTACCCAGGCCAAGAGCATGCCATATTTAAAAACTTCTCATGTTCTGATACCCAATTGTAACATACCCAACCTTAAGTCATTGGGCTATGCCACACAGAAACTCTTGCATAACTTAATATATTAAAATGAAACATGCAAGTATTATACAAATACACAGATTCATAAGGAAAAACAATAAACATATACATGCAACATACACTGGAAAAACCCATAAACATAAACACATGTATAAACACATAGCATGCAAATGAACACACAATTGATACTTATCTTTTATAGAATACCACCAACTACGTGCAGACCTTCCACGATCCTCCCAGCCTTAGACCACACTGCTCAGAACTCTCAGTAGTGGGTCACCCCCAAGCTGGGACTAAACTCCACCCGGGTAAAGGGATTCCTAGCCAGACTAAAGTTGCACAGTCAACAGGAAGGATTTCATCACAAGAGCCAACTCAAACTAACAACCTATAGCCTCTCATTCCCCACATGCATGTCCCACCCAAGGAAGTGTTCCCCTTCTTTGCTCAAGAGTCATTTGTATTCTCCACTTCCCTTCCAGGGATTCAGCAATAGGCCAAACAGGAAGTCTCTGATCATTATAGTTGCAGTTGGGTTCCCTCAAGAAATCACTTCCCCAACAATTCTCTCACCTGGAGAGAGTTTCTCATGGGCCTGACAACCTACCTCTTAAATCCCATATGCCTTACAACCCACCTCTTCAAACCCACAGACCTAACAACCTGCTTCTTCATTTCATATATTAAGTCAACCAGGTACATGTGATAGAAGCAATAAAGTTTGGGTATGGAATAGGTAAAGGAAGAAACAAGCTTCATGTCATGGTAGAGGTGTTGCTCATGATGGGAAATGTATGGGATTACTATTGAAGGTGTGCATGATGCATGCAGAGATTCGATAGATGGACTCCCTAGTTGAGTGAGTGAATATGTTTGTGAAGGGGGAAGGATGGGGAAAAATATCAATTTCCCCCACATATATTTTCATGTTCACTTTATTACACATGGCTCTCCTAGAGCTCATTTCTCTCCACTTATGATTCATTCACCTTCCCATAAGAACTTAGGATAAAACAATTGTCCTAACCATAGTCTTTAGGAATAATATTATAATATTCCCTTGGAGAAAATCCCTCTATATTAGCCCCTTTTCTAAGCTCTTAGCCCCCCCCCCCTTCCCTTCCAAGTAGATTTTAGTCCTCCGTACTCTTTTATCATGGTTGGTATACACATAGAGATGTATTATATTAATGATATGAGTTTTTACACATACAAAAATAAGCTCACTGGCCTTTATCATCTAGTCTCTTTGGCCTAATCATCACATAATCCCTTTGGATTATTATAATTGGATCACCATCCTATAAAAATTATTTACATATTCAACAAGGGATCGATCTTTGGGTATTACAAAGAATATCCTCAATAGACCATATATGATAACCTAGATATCATACACAATATAACAAGAATATCACTTAAACCATGTGCATGCATGTCTCTCTAATCATGTTCCATACATGTGCATACAATCATAATCATGTGTAATAAACCCTCACATGTACTAGACATCAAACCCTCATTAATAATAATAATAATAATCTATTTTTAAGGTCACAGCCTCAAATTGTACTAACAACTTCAACAACACATCTCAACCATAATCCCTCAACCATGTAGAAATAAATACAAGATATTTCTTAACACTCTACCCAAAAATATGTATCAACGATAAATACCATACATGCCATCATTGTATTTATTTAGATCTATATCATACAGTATGTTTCATACAACCAACAACCTCACTAGGGAAAATCCTCTATCTCCCATAACCATATCTCATGTAGACAATAATATCCAACTACACATAAGAATATGACATAACGTTTTGAACCTATAGGTAGACCTATTGTACCTGGTCATTCTTGAACTTCCTGGAGACTCTTCTCAGCCTTTGCAACCTGAATCATACCTCAACCTTCACTTTTGGTAGTGCCTCGCGTGATGTAAGTGAGATCTCCAACGGGGCCTTGAGTGATAGGTTATGCTCAACCCACGGGGGTGCCTCACGGTACGTCTATTAGGTGACCCACGGGGATGACGCTAACTAGGTTTTTTCACGATTTCTTCGTACTCCACTACGACCACTAAACTTTTTCATCACTCTGTCTTCGCTTCGTCAGACTTGCGAAACTATATATGTATCAATGAGTACCTACAATAAACCTTTCACAATAATAGATGTTCAATGTGCTCAATAGGTGCTAATAGGAGACCCTTTTTCTCTTATTTATACTCTCCAAGTAGATTCCTCTAGGGGTTACATTCTAACTAATTTACCCAACTTCCTTCTTTTAGGGATAACCCACTTTTAACCACTTTTTCCACTTACAACCACTTTATCTACAAATAGTAAACTCACCACTTCTAATTGCAACTAATTTATTTTTAACTATTATCTTTTTGCAACAACTTAACTCGTGATTAACCCCTTCTTACAACCATTTTGACTAGTAAACTTCTTCTCGGAGCATCTAGAATAAATTGACTTATTTGACCTTCTAGGGTCTTCTAGATAACTCATGAGTGTTCTCCAACTTCACAAAGACATAACTCCCAAAATGTGAGGAGTTATGTGACGTACCACATATCACTGGAAATGGAATGACATGTACTATCCATATAGAATAGTATTACCTTCATATTCATTGATCTTCATTACATTATTCCTCAAACTAACTCAAGTTCATTAACCACATTATTGGGGCTACCAGAATTTTCTACCAGAAATGCATCAAGGGTTTACTTCAATGAAAACTAACCCAAATAATCAATAGAATGAAGATTGATTAAGCTAGAGACAAGGGCACTTGAGTTCACCATGACAGAAATGCAAGAACAGGCCAAGGCACAAGGTCACATTGACTTAGTGTTATCACAACTGTAAATGGATGTATTGTATGAATTATAGATGAGAACAATGTGAGAGTTGAACGTGCGTGTAGACAAGACATCCAATGAAGTGGTGAAGGTTACGACATAAAATGTCGCATTAGAATCTGAGTACAACAAAGTTAAATAAGAGCACGATCAGGCGACGCAGAAGGTAGAAAGAATGCAGTAGGAATTCAAGAAAGTATATCAAGAACTCCCAGAGGTGCAAATAGAGAAGGATTCCTCTGTGGAAGATCAATTCATGAAAATAAATGAATCCATTCAAGGCTTCAGTGCATTAACAGTTTATCTAGAAGCATGCGTGACACCCAACACTCCACCTGAAAAAAGGGAGATGAGGAAGAAAACCGCGATAACAACAGTGGTTAGTATAAAGACTATATTAGTAGAGTGTGATCAAATGTATACATAGACTATGGGAATTTGGGCACATCTCAGTGAGGATAAGGAACAATGGGATATTATTCAGAAGATCCAAGTTGCACAGGAAAAAACACAAAAGTTCAAATATGTGATAGGCACATTATCACTAGCTGAGGTGGTAACTGCGATGAATGAGAAAATAAAGTTGTATTCATAAATGAATCATATAAGGGTAGAGCAACAAGTTTACACATAGCAGGTAGAATTACTACTAGAGGAAGCATACATAGAGACAAAGACCTTAACAACAACTCAATAAATAATCAAATAGGCAGTTGGTGAAGGTGTTGAGAAGATGCAATCTCACGTCACTGTAGAAACAATTGACCACATTTTGCAGAAATAACTAGAGGTCAAGGAAAAGGTCGTGGCAACAAGAGATACCTTTGAAAAATTCATGGTGCACTGGAAGAAGGCCTGAGTGGCTCAGGATGAGCCCCAAGTGAGTGTTGGGGGCATCTTGGATAGGAATTTTGGTTAAATTTTGAGATCTACACCAAAAAAAGTAAAATAACAAGAGGAATTTAGAAGATGGACCAGAGCACATGACGAAAATAAAGTTTAAGGAGTCAAAGCGTGCGACGAAGCAGCATGAAAAAGGGAGAAAATAGTTATAGACCGTTGATTTTTTGGGGACATTTCTTTCCACTTTGTAACGAGCTTAGCCCTATTTTGATACATAAATATGTAAAGGGTTTTTGGGTAAAGGGGTTTGACATATGATAATCTCCTAGTGATTTTTGGTTAAGTTGATTCGAGTGAAGGTAGAGGTTTGAGGTATGACTTAGGAGTGAAGCTCACACTGCAACAGAACGGCTAGGAAGATTTGGGAAATGTTGTTGTTGCATATTTTTTAGTGCAGTGTGCAACTGTAAGGGAATTATCAACGACTAATATAAGAAGCCAGTCATTGTGGACATAGCCCAAGTTGGGTAAACCATGTTAAACCTATGTGTTGTGATGTGTTGTCTTTATATTTTATGATGTTTAATGTTATGGTACAATGATGATACAAGATAAATATATTGTTCATATATGATGTTATAATGTCACGCACTGAAGTATCTAATAATTGAATTAATGTTAATTGGGAGAATGTTGCACATAAAATATTTTGAACGTTAAGTAATTGTTAAGTAATGCGAACTACACACATGGGTAAATGGTAGTAAGAACATGAATAATTCTTCACTTACCCTCATCACTGCAGAACCCTATTTCCTGCAGCCCCTCTAGATGCCTCAGGTGAGACTTCACTTGCTCTTTAGGTGATGTCGAAAGGGCTGGTGTCTAAGGTTTTTGTTGGTATATAGATGATTAAACCTGGGTTTTCCCACTATTCACCAATAAGGGTGCATTAAATGCATGCTACAACCATTAGCATGTACAAATTTGATTTGAATGAAAGAATTTTGGAAGTTGCAAAATTAGATCAACGTTATATGGAGACAAAAGAAATATTACAAAAAGGTAATTTTAGTAGAAAATGAAATATTATGAGCTGAGAAAGGATGGAATCCTCATGTACAGTGGCATAGTATATACTCCTAAATATCAGGATCTGAAAAATATGGTGTTGAGAGAAATGCATAATGTGCCTTATGTTGGGCACCTAGGTTACCAGAAAACCATTGCAACTGTAAGAGCCAATATTTTTGGCCTGGTATGAAGAAAGAGGTGGTTGAGTATATTTCTATATCTCTTGAATTTCATAAG
>JZKD02S1614563.1:0-22591 GCA_000966675.3 Picea glauca | reverse complement strand
TAGCCACGAAGAATACACAGTGGATCTACGAGATGACAAGACATAGCCACGACCAATACAAAGTGGATCTATGTGACAATGTATGTGTTCTTTGTCCAATAGAAAATCCTTCGCAACCTGGGCAAAGCATATATCAAAGTGGTTACTCAACCCAGGGTATTTTTACCAATCCCAACGTGGTACGATTCTAACCATGTGAATAGATGTCTTGATGTCGAACATGGCAGAAACCACTTGATTACCGGTCAATGGTGTGAACCGTTAACAAGTGCGAGGGAGATCACCATTGATGTCAATGATTCCCAAGGTACCCTAGTACATTCCAGCAAATGTGAATAGATGAGTTGAGGTCGAACACCCATGGAATCATTCGATCAGGGGTCAATGATGTAGACCTACTATCGAATGTGAGGAGGCCTGCCATTGAGGCATGTAGGTCCCAAAGTACTAACTGGTTTCTAAGTCTGATTCCCAGATAATGTGTTGAAGTCAACAGGAATAGACTCGTCGAGGGAGGGCCTTGATGTATCCCCCATCAACGACACAAAACAGACATGGAGATGTAATTGGCAGATCAAATGGACATGGACTGACACAGGTTTTGAGGCAAGATATTTGGGATGGATGACTCTTGAGGCAGATACTTCCCTTGAACACTGAGGCACAACAACAAAAACGTGACATGGACCAACACTTATGTAGTGAATAAAATGACTTGCGTCGGGTGACACAAAGGAGTGAAAGGAACTCAAAGGATCGGCTCAGTGTAGAGGTTCAGCGGATTATGATATGTGCAAATGAAAAAGTGTCGTGTTCAAGGCCGACTCTAAGAAGTGTTGGACGATGTTCTCAAGAGACTACTTGGCTTGCTCCTTTCAATTTTTTCCCCCATCCAGATAGATGAGTACCTCTTTTTGATTTAATGAGCTCAAGGAGGATAACACATGCTCGATATAACTCACCTTCGGTAAGTTCCTCTTCCTTTGTTTAACGAACCGGAAGAAGTAAGGGTTTGGTCCCATGTGGGCCTGTTGATGTGTACTTTAACAAGTCCAAAGATAGAAAACTCGAAGGTTTTTCGGGATTATAGAGTTTGGAAAAACACTTAAAAGAGAACTCTCTCAGTTCCTTTTCCGTAGAATAGTCTAATGAGACCGAAAAAGAGAGAAACTATCGCTCAAAAGACGCCCTTTCTGACCTTTTAACGAGTGTGAAAGGAAGCAATATTACTCAACAATATTTTCATATTTAGAGAGTCTGAAAAGGGTTTAAAGAAGACTCCAGGGGGTTCCTTTTTCATAATGTTAGTCTCTTGAGGCCGAAAAAGAGATAAATTATCACTCAAAATATGCCCTTTCAAACCTTTTAACGAGTGGGAAAGGAAGCAAGATCACTCGACAATCTTTTCATGTTTAGAGATTCTGAAAAGAGCTTAAAGGAGACTCCAGGGGGTTCCTTTTTTGTGTATCCATGCGGGTTCGAAAAAGAGATAAAAGTCTACCCGGTTGCATTCTCATGTATTTATGAGCACGAGAAAGAACAAAGACTAAGCTCGATACTCTGCCCCCAGCTTGAAAGCTAGTGACTTAGCTCCAGAATGATCATCAAAGGCTGGAGACATGCCCTCCAAGCTTCAATTCATTCACCAACTCCGAGGTCGTCACCAATTTCTCTAGTGGATGAGAAAAAGGAGAAGGGTGGATGAAAAGAAGGTTCAAGAGGTGTGACTGTTTCATGTTTTAACGAGCTTGACACAGGAAAAGAACTATGCTCAGGGTTCCGAGCTCGATCCCCAGATTGTTGTTTCATTTTTTAATGAGCTTACTACAGAGAGGAAAACTATGCTCATGACCTCTATTTCATTTTTTAACAAGCTTGCCACAGAGAATAGAAACTATTCTCATGACCTCTATTTCATTTTTTAACGAGCTTTCCATAGAGAAGAGAAACTATGCTCGTGACTTCTTTTTTATCATGTATTCCAAGAGGATAACGTTTTGGAAGGATACCATGTCAAGGGACAAAACTTGTTTATGGCCTCCAGGAGATCTTCACTGGATGGAAGATAATCACTCAGGGAGGAATACATGTCGAGGGTCGCGATAGGAGTAAGGATATCAGGCTCCAGTAAACCTATCGAAGAAATCACTAAGTCAACTACCGGATCCAAATCATTAGAAGTTGAAAACATGGGAGGCGATAGAAAATCGACATCAGGAGGAGACATAGAATGTATATCTACCCGAACTTCTTCACGAAGGGGAAGAAAAGAGGATGGGGGAGGGTGATTATCCCAAGATAGCATGTCAATGCGAAACATTTCTGGAATAGGAAGAGTTGGGGAATTGTAGTGGATCGCAGACGACAAGGAACTCGACCGTGATTGCATCGATGAAACGTCAGGCGCCAATAGATATTGGTCATATGATAAAGGAGAAATGGATTGGGTAGGAACATATGATGTTTCGGCTAGACTAAGTGGCACGGTGTCACTTAGTGCATCGAATTCCAACGGACAAGGTGCAATCCAAGGGTCAGATGATCCCAAAGATTGGTAAGCTGCGGTCGAAATCATATCGACAGTGGCAATGTGATGTATAGTTGGTGGAAGTGGTGTAGGGAAGGTACCCATGAGGCTAGAATCTTTCAGTAAGCCAACACCAATGCTTTCATACGTGATCTT
Source organism: Picea glauca (assembly GCA_000966675.3). NCBI lineage: Eukaryota > Viridiplantae > Streptophyta > Pinopsida > Pinales > Pinaceae > Picea > Picea glauca. The sequence continues at coordinate 19,908 of JZKD02S1614563.1, read as the reverse complement.
GTGGTCTCCTACGAAAGGAATATTATTGGTAGAAGGAATGCGAGCATCGGGTGTGCAGAAATCCAACTGATCAACAGTGACGATTTTTCCCTGATGAGGAAATTTCACACATCGAAAAACCGATGAGGCAACAACAGTCATAGCATAGAACCAACTCCTTCCAAGTAACAAGTTGTAATCGAGGGGAGCATCGACCACCTCAACATCAATGGTAACAATTTTCCCACCAAATTCGATGGGCAGGAACTGTAAAAGCCCATGAATGTAACATTGTTGGGGATTTGTTGAGTGTTGGTGATTTTAAACCTTTCCAACACGCCAAAGACATAACACAGGTCGAGGCTCCCTCATCCAGAATAGTTCGGTGGATTTGTTGATTGTGAACAACAACATCAACTTGGAAAGCAAGTTAGTGGGAGAGTCGAGACGCATAATTATCCAAGTTAAACATGATTTGGTTGAACGACTCAGGATCAATAGCACCAAGAGCGGCTAAGAGCGTTTTACATTGACTGGGACAGTTTTGTAGAACTTCTAAGGTGGACATAGCACACAGTGCTTGGTCCAAATCTTCTACAATATTGTAATTTTGGGCAGCCCGTGAATTAGGATTGAAGGTATATTTCCATATGGTGCTCTTAGGAGGGTGTAAGATAGAGTCAAAAGAAGGTTTCTCAATCTGGAGTGGCCCGGATGGAGGGCTAATAGACGGAGGATTAACAGAGGATGGTAACGGGTCTGGTGAAGAATAGTTAGCAGTCTTCGGCTTATCAGGTTTAACTGGCGTTTCATATGTCACATAGCAAGTGGTTAGATTAACCCCATTAAACATGTAAATTTGGGCACTTGTCAAGGCCTCATCATGGGGTTGGTTGGAACTGCCCCCTGGCGTGGGGGTTTGGGCAACCAAAGATTGTTGCTGTGGAAAAGGCTGAGTAAGCACAGCAGGTTGTGAATTTCCCTTGAAAAGTTTGGCCACTTCATCGTGATGTGGGAAGTCTCGAGTGTAGTGATCGTCTCCACAAATGAGACATGGGAATATCGGTTTTCATTGTGTTTGTTTTCCGGCAGCAGGGGTTTGCGGTTGAGTTTTGGGTTGTTCGTTGTTATTTTTTTTCTTTGGTTTATTTCTCGCTTTCTTCTTTCCCCCAGATTTTTGTGAAGGGGTTTATTGGACCACATTCACCTCAGAGACCTGAGTTTGAGGGGGGGTAGAAGAGGGTGCAGTCGACCTGGGAGTAGCCGTCGAAGCGGGTCGCTGAATTGTTCCAGTAGACTGGGTGGTAGATTGGGTTTTGACGCAGCCAATAACTCCATCCGCGTGGGAAGCAGACGATGGTTTGGATGGATCATTAGTGGGATGGGTAGCATTCGGGATCAACTCATACAAAGTACTGGATTGTGAATAAACTAAGTCTAAGTACTGAGCTCGGGAAATGGCTTCTTCCTCGGTGACTACACCACCCATGGCAACATCACGAGCAATCTGGGGTAACAATGATTTAGTGAACCATTCCACTAACAATTGGTCAGGAATGACCACTTTGATTAGCCTTCGTTGTCGTCTCCATTCATGAATATGATCGGAGATATGTATGGAAGTTGTCTGGCAAAGGGAGGTTAATAGTTCAGTACCCGTCTCATATCGAATGGGTAGTTGGAAGTGTGTGAGGAAGGACATGGCGAGGGAGTTGAAATCATGAAAAGATGTGCGTGGTAGTTATATATACCATTTCGTTGTGGAACCCGTAAGTGTTCGTTGGAAAAGACACAAACGGATAGAATCGTCCATGAGGGAGTTGGATGAACACCACAAATGGAAAGTCATCATGTGGTTGTTTGGGTATTCTCCGGACTTTCCATCAAATTTTGGGATATCAGAAGGAAGTTTAGCTGGGATAGCTGGCCAAACCGGAGAATGATAAATAGGGTCATTCATTAACTGAGACAAGTCTGGAAGATCCAGGGTATCTAGAAAAGGTAGTTGTCGGTTAACCTGTGGGTAATGTTGGTGTGGCAGCGGGACACCAGTAGGGCCCATTACTAGGTTATGTGGATAATTATAACTAGTAGGCCCTCTTGTATGAGGTTGGTTTTGACCAGAGTACACAGGATTTGAGGTGTTTTGAGAAACATGTGTGAGCAGAGGATAACCGGATGGGTTTTGTGGGTTATAGGTTGGGTTTGGTATTTGTCCATAAGGGGGTTGTTGCGGAGTCTGAGAATTTTGTCCTGCCGGGAACTGTGGGTTTCCTTGAAAAAGGACGTTCCATGGATTAGGTGCGGAAGACACATTTTTTCCGTGTGGTTGATGGTAGACTCCAGATTGAGGTTGCCCCCCAGCATGAGGGTGCCCCCCAAATGGAATTTGTCCTTCGGTGGGAGGATGCCCCCCAACTTGAGGGAGAGTTCCCGGAATTTGAAATTCATACGTAAATGATTGACCAGTGCCTTCGGGCGGATTAGGACCACCAAGACCAGTCCCTCCAGGTTGTTGGATAGGTATGGAACTTCTCGGTACAACTTGGGTAGTAGCGGTGGTGGGGGTATTCAGTGCTCTGTACCCCAAAGGGAGTGATGATGTAGGTCTTGGTGTTACAGGTGTGACAATCACAGCTTGATTAACCACCGCGTTACCGGTGGGAATAGTCGGAATGTGAGGGACCATTGTAGAATGGGCTGTCTAGAGGGGGAGAGTAGACCTTGGGCCAATGGACGAAAAGAAACAGAACACACTAACAAAATCTAAGAATCAACCAAGCAGACAAAAACTTCTCTCGATGATCGTACTAGTTGGTGATGAAATCCAACGTCGCGTGATCAATTCAAGAAGGGGCGGGGATAGGGTGGAACAGTTACAATGGTGACCTACTTAACGAACTTACGCCTTGGTGCAAGCTTCCACGTAGCAATTGTGGATTTACCCTCCAAGGAGCCCGAGTGAGTTTGACCAATGTCTGCTCCAGGTACAGTGAGACTTCCCTTCACTGTCACCTTGTGTAAGACCCTAAATATTATGGCCACTAAGGTTACCAATTCGCAGTCAGCCCCTGGGCGAGAACAGTCGACAGTCCAATCCAAACGTATGGGCAGGGTATTGAGCCCGAAATCAACTAAAAGGCTTCCACGTAGTAATTGTGGATTTACCTTGAAGCGACCCCCATAATACAATCTGACCACCACAATCAGTTGAACCACAGAGGGATAATCTCCGTAACTCACCTGAATGCGACCTCGTGTGTAACCCCTATGTGAGAGGGGGATCCTAGGCAGACTTATACGATAATTGGATTTGACTCTCCCTAACTCAAGATGATAATGTTTGTTTTGGAAACTTTGGAGAGTTATGCTCATAGCCTAATCCAAAGTACTAAGTCTAGTCTATTGTTGGTGGAGGATCCTAAAAAAGAAAAGGTTCTAAATAATTTTTAATTAGCATTGATTTTATAGCTGTTCTTTATGCAAAAAGGGGTGCATGGAAGTGAAACAAATGGAATTATGACTCAGTCCCAAAAATGCATCAAATATGATAAGCAGTCACTTATTTTCGATGAACATCTATCTAAGGGAGAGAGGAGAGTTCTTTTCACTAACAAGCACTAATAAGGAATGTACTCAAACAAATTTTCTTCAATCAAATCCTAATGTGATGCTAAAACTTTTGAGATGCCTTCTAACATGCACAATCAATCATGAAGATGCTTTTCATTGTTTGCATATGAATAATGATTAATTCAATACAATGCTTGTCTTGCTAATTATCTTCTTGGATGAATGAAAATCAGACCAACACAAGCAAGAATCATACAAACAATACACCCTCTCGTTGTAATCAAAACAAGAAGCAAGAGAAAAGAAACAATCAAAGAGAAATCAAACTTCACACCCAAAAGAAAAAGTCGAAGAACAATGATCTTAACTAAAACCAAATGAAAATATATGTAGACCTTTGATGACCTTCACCAACGTTTTTCGTTCAGTCTATGAGAAGAGAAAGATGATGCATGGGTTTCAAACTCCAAATGGCAGAAAAACTCAACAACAATAGTGAATAAGGCTACAAAATCCGAACAGCAAGATGTTTGTTCTTCAAGCAAAAGACAGATGTCCAAGCTAGAAAGAAGAAGGATTGACTCACAAGGTTACCCAGCAAGAGAGACACAGAGGAAAAACCCTGAAAAAACAATTTTGGAAGGTTTATTGGCCAAAGGAGAGATGGTGCTCTGTGCAAGGCTACTAGGGAGCACTGGCGCTCTGGGAACACATGGACAGGGGCACCAGGTTCAAAAAACTCCCAAAAGTGTCAAAAATTCAAAAATTGCAATTCAATATCGATAATTAGGCTGAGTATGATGGGGTAGGGAGCCAATCATCTCATGAAACCAATCAAAAGAGGAGTGAACCAGGTCTAAAACAATCAAGGGGTAGAACAAGGTCAATGAGGAGAAATCAAAACAATAAATTTTGACTTGAAGCTATCTCCCCAGTGGAGTCGCCAGTTTTTGTTGTGGAAAAATCTCCCTGTGGACAGGTAGATTACCTCAAAGAGCTTGACCCTAACTCTAAGACAGAAAATGCTTAACGTGGACACTGACTTCCTTTCAAATCTGTACAAACTAACACATGAGAAGGAAGGAGAACAGAAGTACCTATTTATCGACGTTTGTCCCTGCATGCTCTGAGTTGAGCTCCGATCCTTTTCTCCTCGATGAGTTATGTAGACAAACAAGATACGACCACTTCCTACTCTATTGATATTAGCTTGAAAACAGATCTATCTATCAATGATAAGTTCATGTAACATCAGACACAAACTAGAAAGAAACATGCCAAGCGTGTCATATTAATGAGAATAACGACAACAATACTTACAATCGTAGATGCGAATGTGACAGCTTCGTCAAGTCTCCTTCATCTAACCCTTGCTCGAAAGATCCACAACTTGGATAATAACAGCTTCACTGATCACTCTCCTTTGGATAACTGTGTGTTTCCTATGAGATCATAGGTTTCATGCTAGCCATTCTTCCCCTTTTCCACCATCATAGAGCTTTCTTATATAGGTTAAGAGGAGCTTAACCTCTTGAGTTATCTTTAGAACAAGTTGAGGAACCTCCTCCTTAGATCAGGGATCTCCTGATGGAACCAAGAATTCGAATGCAACTGCCTTCTAAACTTGAAAGATCCTCCCCTTATTCTCCTCAATGAGTCAACTACTGCCTCAGATTAGGCAGCGCTCCCTCAAAAGGGGCATCACAGAGTTGCAGCGCGCCCTAGGAAGCTTGATGGAAGCGCCAGTGCTCCAAACGTGGATAGCGCTCCTTCAGAGGGTCAGGAGAGCATTATAACACTTCCTGAGGCCTTATAGGGGAGCGCCAACGCTCCCTAGACTGATATAGGGGAGCGCTCACCCTCAGAACCTTTGTTTAAGAGCTCTTCTCAGGTGTTAAGAGTTCCTTGACTTTAGTTAATCAACTCTTCTTCTCCAAATCAAGTGTATGAGATGTTATAAGTGCCTCCTTAGTGTCGTCATTATGGCAGTATGCTTGAACGATGTCTGTGACACTTGTGAACAACTTGCGACACTTGCGAACAACTTGCGACACTTGCGAAAGTTGTAAGGAAGATGTGACACTTACGAAAATTGAGAGGAATATGCGACACTTATCCAGTTGAGTAATTTTGACGTGTAACAATTTTTTAAAGGATTTGGGACATATATGAATTTTAACACAACACATCACCCAGAGTCATATGGGAAAACATAAAGGGTTAATTAGGTGATTGAGGATATGCTAAGAATGTATGTGATGGATAAACCATTAAAATGGGAAGATTATCTACATTTAGTGGAGTTTTCCTATAATAATGGGCATCATACATCTTTAAATATGATCCCATTTGAAGCATTATATGGACAAAAGTGAAACACACCAATGATCTAGGACAACCCATCAGATAGAGCAACACAATTGGGCCGGAATTGCTCAGAGAAATGGAAGAGAAGATGGTGAAAATAAAGAAAAATTTAAAGGTTGCTCAAGATAGATAGAAAATTTATGCAGACAAAAGAAAAATGCAAAGAGAATTTAAAGTGGGCAAGCATTTCTTCTTAAAAGTGAAAGCTAAGAAGAGTTCACTTAAATTGGGGATTTGTCCAAAGCTGACAACAAGATATTGTGGACCCTTTGATATCATGGAAAGGATTGGTCATGTTGCATACATGCTTTCACTACGTGAATCCATGTGAATTCATAATGTGTTTCATGTGTCTTTGCTTAAAAAATATGTGTATGATGCTAATCATATAATTTATTGGAATATGATTCAAGTGAAGAAAGAAGGAAACATTCGAGTTCATTCAATGTGTGTATTGGACAAGAAATTCAAGTTTCTCCATAATCGAACAATAGGGATAGTAAAGGTACAGTGGACCTGTTACAATCCCGAAGATGCAACATGGGATCATGAGGATTCCATGCAGGAGGAGTACCCACATCTTTTTGGATATTTTTGAAGAATTTATCTTGTACATCTGTATATAATGCACTAACGAAATTGCATAAATCAGGGGGACAAGAATATAATACCCCTAGGACAAACCCCAAGTGTAAATGTACATATTATTTATAGGCTATTGAGTCAGGATATTTTGAGGATAGAATGCCTATGTGATTAGGCCAAGGAGCCTATGAGTTGAAATTCTAGTGAGCCTAACATATGTAAATTGTAATCACACTCGGTTATATATTAATAAAATGTAGCATTGTTGTAAACCAAGTCAGACAAAAGAGTAAGGGGAGGATAGGACTCCATGAGAGGGAAAGGGGGCTAAAGGTCTAGGAAGTGTTAGAAAAACAAGATCGTGGAGAAATAAATTAAAACAAATGTGGAAATAAAACACAAAAGATACACAATACAATAGAGACATAGATATATGTGGTTCATCCAATGTGGGCTACTTCCACCAGAGAAATTTTCAGGTCCTTCCTTTTATTATCCAACAAAATGAATGGATATAACCTACAACACACCCGTTGTAACTCCCTCTTGTTTCTCTCATAGTCTCCTCTCTCAAAATACAATAATCACCCTCATACACAACCACAATACAATTCCCTCATAAAAGAGGGTTGTATTCTAGGGAAAAAATCCATAAAATAACTTCTACCATCATATCTGTGACCTTATAATGAACAATCCAGATTGACTATGAAATTACAATAGTTTACAAGGAAATTTTTCCCAATATTTTTCTTTAGGGGTGCTGCCCCCGAATCCCTTACCAAGGGGGGCTACAAAACTTATCGTCTCCACCCTTGCGACAGTTGTGGGGGGGAAAGCACCCCCACACCCCCCATTAGGGAATGGGGTCCAAGCATAGCTGAAACAAACCTTTGAATTAGGAAGATAATAAACCTTTGAATCAGGAAGATAATCAGGCTCCACAACCAACAATATCCCACTTGGAGACTGATCACAACAAATCCACCATTGTTGTACTTGCTAGACTATACTCCACCTTGGACCTAGCAAATTTCTCATCTTCACCTTCATGCTTGAAGGCCAACTGAAACTGAGAAGGAACTCAGTTTCTCCCTAGTTACTCCCTTTGTTAACATGTCTATAGGATTCTAGATATTATGTATCTTTTCCAAATTCAAATATCCATATTCCAAGATGGATCGTATGAAATGATACCTGAGTTGTATATCCTTATTCTCTTAATGGAAGGCTAATTTATTTTCAAGATGAATGCCACTCTCGTTGTCACATTACAACCTGCTATTCTCCTTATTCTTTCTAAATTCCTCCATAAACCTTTGTAACCAAATCATCTCTTTACTAGCCTCTGTAGAAAAAACATACTCTACCTCTGTTGTGAAAGTGAAAGAACCTTTTGTTGTTTTGAAATCCAACTAATTTTTGTTCCACCTACATTAAAAACATACCATGTGGTTCTCCTTATGCTATCTTTATCACCTTAAAAATTTGAATCAACATATCTTTGTAGAATAGTGTCTGAACCTCCAAAACATAATGCATGAGTAGTAGTACCTCTCAAATACCTGAGAATCCACTTTACTACCTCCCAATGTTCTTTACCTAGATTTTTCATATACCTACTCAGAACTCCCACTGCATGTGCAATATTTGGTCTTGTGCAAACCATCGCATACATCAAGATGCCAATTGTTGGTGAATAAGGGACCCTGGACATGTATTATATCTCCTCCTATGTCTTGGGACACATTTCTTTGGTTAATTTGAAATGGATGGCCAAAGGTGTACTAACTAGTTTTACATTCTTCATTCTAAACCTCTCCAACACCTTCTTTATGTACTCACCTTGAGACAATGTCAATTTGCAATTTTCTTATCTCTTGTTATTCCCATACCAAGTATTTTCTTTGCAACACCTAAATCCTTCATTGCAAATGAATTAGCTAATTTGTTCTTGAGCACATTTATATTCTACATATTAGACCTTGCAACAATCATGTCATCTACATACAATAGAAAGATAAAATAGCTTCCATTTTCTAGCCTTTTAAAATAAACACAATGATCAAAATGGCATCTACTATAACCTTATTCTGTCATAAACTTGTCAAACTTCAAATACCATTTCCTTGGAGCTTGCTTTAGGCCACACAATATCTTCTTCAACCTGCATACCAAATTTTCCTTCCCTTTGACCTCATACCCCTGTGATTGTTGCATATAAATCTCTTCCTCCAAATCCCCATGGAGAAAAGTTGTTTTTACATCTAAATATTCAAGATGAAAATATTCTACTACCACAAAACTTAAAATAGTCCTAATTGAAGTCATCTTAACAACATGAGAAAATATTTCATCAAAATATATACCTTTCTTCTGTGCAAACCCCTTTACAACAAGTCTATCCTTGTACCTTTTTTTTCTTCCATCTTCTTCCTTCAACTTGTAAACCTATTTATTCTTCAATGATATTTTTCCTGCAAGAAACTGAACCAAGTACCAAGTTTGGTTATTTACCAAGAATTCCATTTCCTCTTTCATGCCTTGCTCCCACTTCTTTTTAGTTTCTACCTGCATTCCTCTTCATAACTTTCTAGTTCACTAGAATCAGTCAACAATAAATATTACAATGAAGGGGAGTATCATTCAGTGGGTCTACTTAACCTGGTAGATCTTATAACAACACTTGCAGGAGTTTGAGGTACATGTTGCTCTTTTTGTTGTACATTTTGATTTTCTGGTACCTTTGGAATTTCATTTTTAGTGATCTCATCAAGCACTGTGTATTTTGTTTTTTCTTTTTCCTGTTTCTTTCCATGCAACTGATCTTTGTACATGACATTCTCATTGAATATTACATCTCTACTTCTAATGATTTTGTTATTTTCATAATCCCATAAGTTATAACCAAAATCATTAACACCTTATCCAATAAAGGTACACTTCTTGGGTTCTTCCTCAAGATTTGTTCTATTTTCTTTATCAATATGGACAAATGCTTCACAATAGAAAGTCTTCAGAAAAGGAATAGTTTACCTTTTTACCTTTCCATTCCTCCTTTTTAATTCCACCATCCAAAGATCTTTAATTTCCTCTGTTTATTAAGAAAACAACAATATTTACAGCATCTTCCCAAAACTATAAGGGAAACTCAGAATGAAATCTCACACTCCTTGCACGGTCCATGATTGTCTTGTTCATCCTTTCTGACACACCATTTTCTTGTTGTGTTCCTGGAACTACTTTCTCTCTATGAATCCCATGGTATGAACATTAATCATCAAACTCCTTGCTGCAATATTCACCTCCATTGTCTAATTTGAGACACTTCAACCTTTTTCCTGTCTCATTCTCAACCAAAGATTTCCATTTCTTAAAAGTATCAAAAACATCATATTTTTATCGAATGCAATAAACCCAATTTTTTCTATTTGCATCATCAATAAAAGTAACATAATAATGAGAGCCACCAAGAGATGATACCTGAGCTGGTCCCCATACATCTGTATGCACAATCTCTAACCTTTCACTCTTCTTTTATTTTCCAACTCTAAGAAATATGACTCTCTTTTCTTTTCCATAAACACAATGCTCACAGGAATCCAAATCAATTTGTTTAAGATCTGGAAACAAATTCCTTTTGTGAAGTATCTCCATCCCCTTCTCACTCATGTGTCCAATCCTATGATTCCAAATTTTTGTATCCATTCTTATAGAAACTAAAGATATAGAAGAATCAGTATTACCAGTACATAAATACAATGCACCTACCTTCTCTCCTTTTTCTATCACCAATGATCATTTGGTGATCTTCCACATCTTATCTATAAATATAGATATACAACCTTCACATCCCAACTGCCCTGCTGAAATTAGATTTTTTCTTAGATCTGGAACATGTCTTACATCTTTCAACAACCATTGGTTTTCATTCTTTTTTTTTATTTGTACCTTACCCATTCCAACAATTTTTCATGGTGCATCATCACCCAAATGAACCTGTTCCAAATCACCTTGAACATAATCTAGAAAATGCTTCATATGGGGTGTGGCATGAAATGAATCCCCTGAATCTACTACCTAAGACTCATAAATATTATCTACAAAAATAATCAAAGCATCTTATAACACATCATATGTTACATTTGATTCTTGATTTTTCTCTTGTTGTCCATCTCTTTGTTTCTTTGGAGCTTTGTAGTCTTTCTTCAGATGTCATTTCTTCCCAAAATTCCAACGCTCTATCTTTCCCAGTATGGATTTGGATATGCCCTTCTTAGAATTCCCACGGTTCCCTGAGCCCTTTCCTCTATCCTTTTGTCTTCCCCTATTATCCATTTTTAACACATTACCTGATGTCTCACCTGTGTTTTTCCATCTCATTTCCTCGCTAAGGATAACACCAACAACATCATCAAATTTCAGAGCATTTGAACCAGAGACAGAGCTACTTACAACAATGACCAAGCCATTCCAACTTTCTGGAAATGATCACAGGATTAGAAGAGCCATGACCTCATAATATATAAAATGTTCCCTATGTGCTATGGAATGAAATGAAGCCCCTGAATCTACTACCCAAGACTCATAAATATGATCTATAGAAAGAATCAAAGCATATTGTAACACATCATATGTTACATTTTCTTCTTCATTTTTCTCTTGTTGTCCATCTCTTTGTTTCTTTGGATCTTTGCAATCTTTCTTCATATGTCATTTCTTCCCAAAATTCTAGCACTCTATCTTTCCCAGTCTGGATTTGGATCTTCCCTTCTTAGAATTCCCATGGTTCCCTGAACCATTTCCTCTATTCTTTTGTCTTCCCCCATTCTCCATGTTTAATGCATTACCTGATGTCTCACCTGTGATTTTTCGTCGCATGTCCTCGCCAAGGATAACACCAACAAAATCATCAAATTTTAGAGTGTTTGAACTAGATATATAGTTATTTACAACCATGACCAAGCCATTCTAAATTTCTAGAAATGAACACATGATTAGAAGAGCACTGACCTCATCATCAAATTCCACTTTTACAAGACTTAGTTGATTAGTAATCGTATTAAATTAATTTAAATTATTTTCAATAGACCCACCTTCTGACATCTTCATATTAAATAATCTCTTCATTAGAAATACCTTATTGGAAACTGAGGGTTTTTCATACAATTTATCCAATGCATCCATCAACTCCTTCGTTGTATTTTCTTTTGAAATATATTGAAATCCATCGACGTTTCCATGCTTAGTTGTATCATTCCTAGTGCCTTTCTGTCAAGAACCTCCCATTATTCATCCTTCATGGCCATCGACTTATTTTTTATTCCGCCCAATGGTAGGAATAGATCCTTCTGATATAAATTATCCTCCATATGCATCTTCCATAACTGGTAGTTTTGGTCGTTAAATTTCACGACCCTAAACTTTTCATCTTCTACCATTGCTCCCACTTGAACCAGGAACCTTCTTTTCCTGTGAGTTACCTTTCGCTTTGATACCAGTTGTTAGAAAAACAAGATCACATAGCAATAAAAGGAAAAAAAATGGAAATAAAACATAGAAGATACACAATACAATAGAGACACAGATATATGTGGTTCACCCAGTGTGAGTTATGTCCACCAAATAAAATACCAGATCCTTCCTTTTATTATCCATCAAAATGAAGGGATACAACCTACAACATGCTCACTGTAACTTCCTCTTATTTCTCTCACAATATCCTCTCTAATAATACAATAATCACCCTCATACACAACCACAATACAATTCCCTCATAAAATAGGGTTTCCTTCTAGGTTAAAAATCCCTAAAATAATTGCTATTGTCTATTATAGAAAGATTTTCCTCACCCTATGCAATCTTGCACAAAGAGAATTTTTCCATTTCCTATGTAGAATTGAAGTACCTTTTTTCAAATCCCAGAGCTAAAAACATGATTTTTCCACATATACGCGCCCTGCCTATATTACAACATGCATATACGTAGGTTGCACCACTACAGCCTGCGTACATCGGGAAATGTGCCCAAAATTAAAAAATGGTGTCGAGTTTGCATGTCACGTCATTAGATCAATGATCCTTGGCCTTCCATATACTAGAAAAGGTCTTACTCGGCCCTTCAGTTCTACTTGAAGGCTATAAATGGGCCAAATACGAGCTATGGAAAGGAGGAGAAAGAATTAAACTTTGAGAGAAAAATTACTATAGAGAAATTATTCACTTCACATTGAGTCTGCATCCCTTTGTCCTTTAAGTCTGAACACATTGTTCAGCCCCCAAGCTCTTCCCTTATTTATTGAGAACTTCATTTTCTCTCTTATATGAGATTTCCTTTGGTGGAGGATTGAAGTGGTGGAGGTCCAGTTGGAAGGAACTTAGTTTCTCGGTTCCAAACCATGTCAACACAAAATTTTATTACTCATTTACTTCCGTTGATTATATCTTAATAGAAATACTCTTTTCTCGTCCAATTAATATCTCACAAATATTTGAATTATTATTCCATGGGTGTATTTGTTATGAACGTTGATGGATTATGCTATTGAATGTGCTAACATTATATATTATCAACATATTCTTGTGTTTCTTGGTTGTTGAGAACTAGTTGCAGGTATATTGCTTTGGGTCAAGTGCTCAACGGTGGACTTCATCGAACTTCTAGGTGAGGTAGGCCTTTTATATTGTCCTTCTAGCATATTTATTTATAAATAATACTTGAGACTAGAGTTGATTTATGCAGTCATGTCCGTCCGTTGTGGTTTAACCCTAGCCATAGAGAGATTTTCCTCGTAACAAAATTGACGACCATACTAGGGATAGAATCTTCTTTTTGGGGGTTTGGAGTGTTTTTCTCCTCAAATTTCTCTTGTTCATATTAAGTTTCTTGTTGTATGATTGCTTGACAACCTCTCTTCACTCCGAGTCTGATTTTCTTAGCCTTCTCCTTAGCCTAGCTTTTTTTTGACACATATACGTGGGTTTTTTCTTGACAGTCGCATACATACGCATGTTGTACTTCTGCAAGCAGTGTACATACGCATTTTTCCCTTGAACAATCGCATACATCAACCTTTGTTGCTTGATTGATGGGTTTGGTGGTTGTTGGGTAGGTTTTGATGATTGTTGAGTTTTCTTGGGTCTCTGTGGTGATTGTTAAGTGTCTGTGGAATGACAAGAAACCTATATTTGGTTGAATGTTTGGGTGGTGCCTTTCTCATCATATTTTTAATTTTGATTGTCCTTGCACCTTGGGCTGGGTGTTTTTCTCCTTGATATCCTACTTGGGTTGTCTCTTTCTATATACAGTAGAGTCTTTATATCAAGTTGTTGTTCAGTCCTTGCATTTTCATTCTGTTATATTGAAAATACAAAAATATTAGGCATTTTACATTGATTGGTATTTTGATATCTTGAGTCTTTGACATTTATCTTAGTGCATGTAAAGAAAGATTTCATTTTATTTAGAATTGCATAATTGAATTGAAAATTGCATTTTTGAAAAGCATATCATTTATTGGAAATTGAAGTTAGGACTTTGAATTGTATTGATATTCATTTATTTTACTTGTCGAGTCATAACATCACTAGTTTCATGACCGCACCTTTTGAGTAAGCAAGGCCATTAAAATTAACGCTATAATTTAAAATTGATTAGTAACGATTTTATTTTCTAGGGTGCACAAACTAGCTTAGGATTTAGAGCCTTGGAATAGGATTTTGTGAGTAAACTTATCCAAGGTTATTAAATCAACATATGTGTCTGAATAAGGGAGTGGAGAAATCCATAGTATAATCGGTAATATCAGGAGGCTTCGCTTACACCGGAGTTAAGCACAAGGTCGTGTGAGGTTGGTTGAAGGGATATCCCCTCATTCCTTCTTAGCGTCAGATATATTTCTGGGGATCTATTCATATATGGGGATCTTTCTAGTTTTGTTACCTCCGTGAGAGGTGGTACTTTCAAGGTTTTGGGATTTTCTACCCTGCCCATACGGTGGACCTGACTTACGACTGTTCGTACGTGCATCAGTTATACCGTGGTTTCTTAGTTTCTTGACTTAGGTACCACATAGGTTACTTGCAGGGGTTATTCTGCAGGTACCCTGGGTCAGATAAGGGTCAAAAAACACACAACCTTTATGGAGGATTACCTCTCTGGGGGGATCTGACCGACTGGTTGTTAAGCCCACAAGGGCCCTTATAACTGATTTTGTTTCCTCCAATCTTTAGCAGTGGAGTCTTAGGCCCCTCTTGGGTGAGGAATACCTACTTTAGAAAGGGAGGTCCCTTTCAACCACTTTATCTTGTTTGTGTGCATAGTTGGTCATTTGATTATTTTCGGTGTGCTCTTTGATTATTGGTAGAACGTTGAGATTTTATACCATTCTTTGAGTTGTCATTATAATGGATAGTGGAGTTCCTATGAATCCCTCCTTTACCGCTACCCCCCCATGATGTTCACTCATTTCATAGGGATGAATCTATCCTCTTTTCATAATGTTATGCATAATTATGACACTTAGTCTGTGCCTTGGGTCTCTAATCATTTTCCTATTGATATTCCAAACATGCCTTCACCCTTTCCATCCTCTCCTTGGCCCACATATGTGAATCCTAGTTTTAGATCTTGGGGCACCATGGCCCCGCTATCTATGTCTTCATTTGATAGGATTCATGTCCCTCTACCAACTCTCACTGTGGGAGGTTAGAACCTCCCCTCTTACGGATCCAGTCCTAGCCATGTTTTTTCAGGAGATGGTACTCAAATGGGTGATTATTCTACTTATTACACCCCATCTATGTATCCTTCGTCCGTCATGCCAGTTCCTACGAACACTTTTCCCATGGAGGGTCCACATATATCCTCGGGTCTTTCATATGGGGGGAATCATTTTTATGGTTCGGGATACCCTCTTCACGGAACCCCTTCACACAGGGGAAACATATATCCTCACTTGAATAATCCTTATCATACTTTTGTCTCTTCGCAAACATATTCTTCAACGATGATTTCTGTACAAACATCTATGGATCAATTAGGTGAAGGATACAAACTTTCCGAATAGGGACAAGGTGTAAACCATGACCCTTCTTTCCCTGCAATGTCTCAAAACCAATCTTTCCTGGGACCTTGGTCTCTAATTCCACAATTCACCACTACCACTAGTCCAGTCACTGCCAGTCATATTGGAGCTCCATCACCAACCTCTACTAGTCATGTTGGGGATTCATCATCAACCTCTACTAGTCATGTTGAAGGTTCACCACCAACCTCTGCAAGTCATGTTGGATATTTTCTACTAGCCTCTGCAAGTCATGCTCGGGGAATTTGTATGATTGAGAAGCTTATACGTGTAAGATGTAATCCAAAGTTCCTTTGTAGGATTTTCAAAGGAGATCACCTTAATAATTTGTGCCCTGGTAATATTGTTGTACCAGAAGCATGGTCCTTACTGGGGGGGCCTTCAGGTTTTGATTCGTCTTTGGATTCCCAACCTTCTTTGGTTGATACGATGGTCATGCTGATGTAATCCTCAGTTGACACCCCTCTTCCTTTAGGGTTTGATTGCATAGAACAATGGTTGTGTCGATGCAATCTTCGACCAACACCACTCCTATTTTTGGGGTTCATGCATCGATTGGCCTTGTTGTCTCGCATCCTATTCAACCAATGGTTGAAGAAGTGGTCGCACTGATGCAATTTTCGGTCGATATCGCTCTTGTATTTCTATTTCTATACCTTATATACCATGTCCTTAGAATTTATAGTTGATCTAGGTGGATATCAATGGCCACCCACCTTTTCCGACTGGCTCAAAACAGTTTTCTGGCAATTTTGGCCATTTACTACTTTTAGCAGGTTTTAACTTCTGGGGCCATTTTGAGGGCCTAAATGAAGGTTTTTCAAGATATAGGTTTTCAATTATAGTCAAAGGCATAATTGATCCCCCAAAATGAATCTCCTTGGTGATACCTTTCCAACGACCTATCATACACCTAAAACGAAGATCGTATGCAAAAGTTACGACCACGGGAAGTTGATGTACTAACTCACCCAAACGGGGCCCACATGACTTTTGGCACTTCATCTCCTAGGGTTAGGTTTTGGGATGTCTAGGACTTTTGGCATTCTTGTTTATTGTAAAAATTCCTTCAGAGCCTCATTGTAATCATCTTCTTGCGAATGTGAGTACCCGTCACATCTCTTCTTAGAGATAAGCTTCCACCATTATATTGAGTCTTTCACTCTGTATTTTACAGTCTCTGTACATTTATTTCATTAATAGAAATTGTGTATTACTGTATATCTGTGTTTATGGTTGCATCTCTAATACATTTCTATTATATTATTGAATATCTGTGATATCTCTATGCATTTCTTTATTATATCCCTAACCTCATTTCGTGCCGAAAATAATCTGGATCAATAGAACTGCACCTTCTGAACAAGAGAGAGTTTTACTCTCCCCGAGTACTCTCCCTCCAAATCCCGGAGAGTTTCTCTTTGACTGGGATGGTCTTGTGGGGTATCCAATGCCTCCTCCAATGTCCTTTAAAGTAAGAGACATTATTTGATATATCATGAAGAAGGTAACCTCTACTAGCGCTTTATCCTCCTTGACTTGGAGAGCTTTGGGTTTTCCCAAGCTTGTGTTGGCTATTCGTAAGATGCTGAGCTTTCACAGAAGTCCAACACAGGAGCCTTGGCCTCCCCCATGACATGTCTCCTAGAAACCTCTCAACGAGTTTGATTTAATCTCTTTTCCGACTCATCTAAAAAGTGAAAAAATTGTCGAGTGAATTTGTCCCTTTCACACTCGTTAATTGGACTTGAAAGGTTGTGAGTCTTGGTTAAGCTCTTTTTCGAATTGTTTTAAAAAAGAAAAAACATTGTCAAGTGAACTTATCTCTTTCACACTCTTAAATTGGATTTGAAAGGACGTCTATTTGGTACAATTTTATCCCTTTTTCAAACTAAGTAGACTAAGATTATGAAAAATGACATTTTTTGGCGTTAAGTTGTGATTGCAAATCATGTCCTTTCTTGCAGTATTGAGCCTATTGTCCATTCTCGCTTTATGTTATAAACCATTTTTTTCACCAGTTTTGCATCCTCAACCAAGCAGAGCCTTGTTTATATCCTTCGTAACTTTACACCCTATACCCAAGAGGGAACATTCCCCCAAGTTTCCATCTCTCGCATGCACCTCCTTTCATTGAGCATAGGTATGTTCAACTGCTAGAACTATTTTTGCTTACTTGTGACACTCATTTCCTCCTCTGTATCATAGCATTCATTTGACTATGAAAAAACAAAAAAAGATGGGCGGGAAGGGAGTATTATCTTATATTGGCAGCAGTCGTGTCGTCTTTGAACAAAGAAAAAAAAAATTAGTCCACTTTTCATCATAATTTTGGGTTTAGCATGACCTTAGGAAGTTGAGCTTGTTACAGAGAGTTTACTCCCCCGATTGGTTACTCTTCCATTCCCTATGGAGAATTTGATTGATGCCTCCTGCATATNTATACTTGACCCATGGGTGAGCTCTGAGTAGGCTATGCAGTATTTTTGACCCAGGTGTGAGCTCCATAGTAATTTTGTCCAAGGAATGGATTCCATCGTCCTATTGTAGTAAAAATAAATGAATAAAGTGTCTGCCGACTCTTGATAATAACTCTAGCGTCCATTCTCATTGCTCACTGAGCAGCTTGTAGTGCTTAAAATTCAAATCCATGTAATTGAGTAATACATTACTTTTGCAGCTGAGTAAATAAGGCGTGTTTATCGGCTTATAACCTATCAACTTCTGTCTTTAGCGCTACAAAATGTGCATAAATCTTCTTTTGCTATAACCTATCTTCTTATAACATGCGCTACTTCCAACTTCATCATCTGTGTGCTCTTATACATCTAATCTTGCTCGATATTCTTAGCCTGATCAGTAACGAGAGGTTCTTGTTCTACCAATTGTTTCTGAGCTTCTGTGAGAGTAGCTTGATGCTCTGCTAAAAGGGTTCTTGCTCTGTGAGACATGAATTAAGTGCAACAGTTGTGAGGTTCCAATTCATCATATTTCTCCAATAATGTGATGTTATAAACACAATTTAACATCATGTCCATGCTGCACAGAGCTATAAGCAAATTTTCCTAAACCACATGTTCAATCTCTTTGGCATCGACAAAATTCTAGCGAGCAACAAGAGGATGAAGCAGGCCCTTGCATTGGGAGTGCCCAAAATTTGCATTGTCTATTGCTTTGTAGATCATACCGTGTTCTGAATCACAGGAAGCATGATACCTCTTTGCACTATTTGCACTATGTCCAGCTAATGATACAGGTGCTGGGATGGAGTTTTGAGAGGAGCTTCAGATTCTGAGTCTAAATACTTTCAAGATTGGGAGAAAGAAAATTACCGAGTCATGTCCATTTTCATGGAAGAAAAGAAAAGGAATAAACATCTCTAGCCTAGCCATTTGAATGGTGAGTCTAGGAGATATACATATCCTACTCTTTTGGATTTGAATTTGTGACTTCTTATGAGAAAACACATATCCTAAATCATTAGGTCCACTCAAACTGTATTAAATACATCTAAATAAAAAATATTTATAAATAAATTATTAAATAACAAATTTAATAAAAAACATACATTGAGGAAATAAAAATGTGACATTTTATCTAGTTAAAAATAAATAAAAATAATAAAACTACCCTCTATTCTTATAATATAAAAAACATCTAAATAAAAATTATTTAAAAATAAGTTATTAAATAACAAATTTAATAAAAAAAAATACCTCAAGTAAATGGAAATGTGACATTTAACTAAATGTGAATGGGTTCTGAATTGTGAGTTTGGTATACCTAAGAGATTTGATTAATATATATCTAAATTAAAAATATAAACTAAAATAGTAACAATCACTAAAAGAAGGACAAATAGTCAAATGAACCATTCAAAGTTATCAGACATTTTCACACCGAGAACAAGCTAATTATCATTGTCTTGGAAAACAACCTTCACCAATTTTAGCCTAATCTAATTGTCATTGTCTTGGAAAACAACCTTCACCAATTTGAGCCTTCAGATATGGTTGCTGACTCCGCATACGTATGGTTGCTGACTCAGCAGACGTGACGCCTGACGTCTTTGTTTTATCCGAATGATGGACGAACACGAAAAAGCCCGAAAACGAAAAGTCTTTATGGCAGAGGGTCGCTTCCCGTGATTATCCTTATCTGGACTTAGTAAGACAATCTTGCACTTCGTCATCGCCAATCAAATATTTAAACAAACAACCTTGGCAAATAGTTCACGGTCAATCAAATTATGAATACAACCTTACCTAGCTTATATCGATTGCACATTTCAATGGACATGGAGCAAAGTCAAATTGTA
>JZKD02S1614552.1:82072-118500 GCA_000966675.3 Picea glauca | reverse complement strand
CCTTTGATCGCATACTTCCTACATAGTGCTTGGTACTTCTTGAAGCTCCAACTCCATTACTCTTGCTTGAAGTTGCTAGATGGCACCAGCAAGGTTCATTAGTTAAACTTCGACTACCTCATTTTCCTCCCGTGCCAAGCATGGAACAGAGGGAAGTGTTCATCTCACCACTTCTTTGACTATAGTATTATTTGTGAGTAGCTGGTGCATTTCCATCTATATCTTCTCCTTGTATTCCTTGGGCATCGCCCATAACTCATCTTTCTCTTTTTCGTCAGCGGTCACATAGTACCGTGCAACTCGTAGTTGCTCCAAGATTTCTTCTTTCTCTTTCTTAAGGGCTTCTATAGCTTGTTCCTTTTCTTCTTGAACTTTCTGAAGCCAAGCCTCTATTTCATCTTCCAGTCATCGAAATTGGGTTGGTTCATCCCCCAACTCTATAGTCTCTGACAAGGAAGGTGCAGTAAGTACTGCACGACTCAATTGAATGGCTTGTTGAATTTATTTAAGTTCCTTTTCAAATATTACATACAACTCTTATTGCTTCATGCCATATCTTTGTAATAAGTCCTTAGACGCATCTTCTATTTCTTCGTAGACTCGACCGATTTCATCCTCCATGAGTGTGGCCTCCATCTGGGGCTTTCTTGCATGGGTTTTCTTTTTGGCCGAGGTTTTCTGCAGAGAAACCTTCCTCTTCTTCGATGCTTCTGTATCTATAGGGTATCCTTCAGCAGTGTAGCTTTGCCTTCTCCTTATTTTTCTCCTTATTCCCCTCCTCCTTCTTGCTTTACTTCGTCTCCTCCTCCTCCTGTGAGTGAGCCAAGTCTGCTTTATTTTGAGGAACTGTCTTCCTCATCATTTTTTACATCCTGGAATTCCTCCTTTTTCTTTTTCTTCTTCACATTTGTTTATCCAATGTGCTCGACCTGAGTGACCATGGGACTTACCATGATATCAGGGTCAAAGAGTTCTGCATCATCAACAGGTACGAGGAATTATACATGCCACTCCTTCCTTATCTCCTCCATGTCTTCATTGGTTAGCTTGTAATAAAAATGAAATTCCTCCTTTCTCTCATCCTTGCACGCAGTGATATATATAAAATTTCGATCTATGTAGAACTTAGCTAATGGTCTATACTAGTGCAAGGTTCACAATGTTATGTGAGGGACCAATTTTATGGAAACCTTCACCTGCTCATAGTAGGTGTGGAACACTGTGTTCAACTACCACTACTTGGACATGTCATTCATGTACCACAGAGTGGATAACTTCATGGTCAGTTGCTCCAAAGATTCAATCTCTAGGAAGGCAGCTCCTTCTGGCATTTTCCAAGTGACAAAATGTGATCAACATAAGAAAAGAACTGAAATGGAACTCGTATCCTTGATCTTGCACTTCGCGATAGTCTCTCTCGAGCTCATTGACGAGGTATCTCACCCATTTTATTTGCATCCCCTCTACGCACTTCCCTATAAGATCCACCATGAACCTGGTGACCTGCGTGGGGCGATTCTTTTTGACGAGATTTCCAGCTATGAGCTGAAAATCTAGGCACACTGCACCATCCTAGATAAACACTACCTTGTAGCCTCGCTTCCCCTTCTCAACTTCATCGTAGGCCTCCTTAATGTGTTCTGCCATTGAGTAGTCCAAAGCCTTCCTAGGTTAGAATTCTTGAGGGTCGGGTTCCTGCATGTTCATTCCTGTGATCAAGTGTATCAACACTGGATCCATGGTAATGCGCTTATCGAGTCACAAGTATCCTCCATGATGGAATGATAAGAGCATTTTAATGCAAGAGTTAACCTCCTGATGTTGGCCAAAGTGAGGAATCTTCATGAAATTCAATATTGTGGACTGTGCGAGACCCTTTATCCATGGCTAGGAGACTGTGCGAGGGTTCTTACCAGTCATCTTCATCAGGTATCTATGCGGTGTGAGCATCACATAGATCTTCCTGTCACCGAGATTCAAATCGTTGTTCTTCAAAGATGGGATCTGTCCCAACTAGCTTCCAACCACGCATATCCCCTTCGAGATGTACGCAGTGATCAATGTGTACTTGAAGTCCCATGGGATGTTGTCATGGTTGACCATGCCATCCAAGGGTGAGATATAAACAAGCAAGACCAATGGGATCTTCTTCGCATTAGCCATATCGTCGTGGTGATTTATTCACTTCTCAGTAGTGGGGTTACCACGGACTGAACAACGTCCAGTCAAGGGGGAATCCTCCAATCCCCTAGTCGACGATGCATGTATTCCTTCATACATGGCTTTATCATCCATAAAATTCAAAACTTCTTCAATGGACTTCTCTATCTCAGTGCGCTCGACCGACATTCTCACTGTAAATAAGTCGGGGTAGGTGAACATATAGAGGGGTAAATAACATATGGCAAGATCTGATATCATAGCTCAACACACACAATCACTTCATTTCTTGTCTCAGATAATCCCGACAACTGAACCATTTGTTGGCACAGGAGTAGAGCCAGGTTTCAATGCTTCAACAATGCACCAAAAAAACCCTAACTATCGTCCCTTTCAGCAACACCTGCGAGGTAGGTGAAGTATCACCTAAGGTAAAGGCAGGGAGGGTTATAGGACTAAAGTGTCGATAACCAAGATGGGGCACGGATCTTTGATTATAACACTTCAAAAAGTACTTAGGAACAACACACATTAATTCATTAGCTTTATTCACATCGCAGATCAAACCCTATGTGTAATTCGATGCAGTAACAATGATCAAATACACATTGCAGTTAGCATAATAAGTTAGATCTAAGACATATACAAAGCATTGAACATTCATATATCTATCTTTGATTCATAACATTCAATGCACTAATAAAATTCCCAGCATAAACATTACAACACAAAGAAAACCATCAACACAATATTTACGTGGTTCACCCTAGTGTGGGGGTACATCCACCAATGACTTCTTCTTCTTTATTAGTCTTCAATCTCTTACATCCTTCTACTCTTGTGCACATAGCCACACATTCGAGCTTCGCACTGGACAAGTGATCTATCCACTAAGCACTAGATCCACCTTCCCAAAATTAGGTCAAGGCACAAAGCCAACTTGTCTCTCAAGGACAGAGCCTTACATACATGTTATGTTGCATAAAGCAACTCAGAACTACTTGCCTCCTTCACTTAGCCACTTATGCACTTATATACATACTACATTGCTTGCACTAAGAACACCCCTCTTCTACATTATATTCCTTTCTATATATACTTTTACATCCCTGACAACAAGGCCTAATCATGGGTAAACCCATGGGCAGACATCCCAAAATCCTAATACAAAAACCCTAATGAACCCCTTGCTAGGTCCACAACATAAGTAAGATCCCACAATCTAAGCTCTTCCTGGACGCTCCATCTTTGACCAGCCTATCGAAGTCCAAAAGAGGTCAAACCCAACCAATGTTTCCTCAAAACTTGGTTGAGGGCCAACAAGACCCCAACACTCACCTACGATGTGTCCCAATTTACTCAGATCTAGGAAACATTGCTTGGAAGGACTTGATCTTAGCTTGAGCTGCCTCGACCTGTTGCTTCACTTGAGCCTCCTGCTCAATGGATCCTAGATTAATTTCTATGTAACAGGCCCTTCCAAGTGTTGTTCCACTATCGCAACCACTTGGTCTAGCTGTGAGCCTTTTCCTTATATCTCTTCAAATGCCATGCAGGCTTCGTCCTACACTGGTTGTAGCCTCTGTATGACCTCCATGACTCTTCCCTGGATGGCATTAATCTTCTACTGGGCCACGGACTATTCTTGTGATCTCTTCATTCTCTTGACCACAGTGAGTGACTTCATCTATGCTTGACTTGTCAGTGCCTTCTGCTGTGCTTCCAACTTCCTAATCTTGAGGTCTTTTGTGAGGCGTTTGTAATTTTGTGCACTTATGTTGCTTAACTGCTTGCATTCTGAGTTGAGGGCCCTAATCCTTCCTACTACACTCTTATTCACTTCTTCCCTTTGATTTCACACCACCTACGGAGTACTTGGTACTTCTTGAACCTCCAACTCCATTACTATTGCTTGAAGTTTCTAGATGGCCTCAATAATCTTTGTTACTTGAACTTCAACTGCCTCATTTTCCTCTTGTGCCAAGCATTGCACAGACCGAAGTTTTCTGCCCACCACTTCTTTGACTACAGTATTCTCTGTGAGAAGTTGGTCCTTTCCCCTTTGTATATTCACCTTGTCTTCCATGAGCGTCACCCAAAACTCATCTTTCTCATTTTCGTAAGTAGTCACATAGTACCACGCAACTTGTAGTTTCTCCAAGATTTCTTCTTTCTCTTTCTTTAGGGATTTTGTAGCATGTTCCTTTTCTTCTTGAACTTTCTAAAGCTGAGCCTATGTTGCATCTTCCATTCATCAAAGTTGGGCTGGTTCATCCCCTAATTCTACAGTCTCTGATGAGGACGACGTAGTAAGTACTGCACGGCTCAATTGAATGGCTCATTAAATTTATTTCAGTTCCTTTTCAACTATTATATACAACTCTTCTTGCTTCACGCCATATCTCTGTAAGAGGTCCTTTGACGCATCTTCCATTTCTCTATGAACTAGACCAATGTCATCCTTCGTAGGTGTGGCCTCCATCTAGGTCTTGCTTGCATGGGTTTTTTTGTGGCCGAGGATTTCTGTGGAGAAACCTTCCTCTTCTTCGATGCTTTTGTCTCAGTAGGGGGATCCTTCAACGATGTAGTTTCACCTTCTCTTTGTTTTTCTCCTTCTTCCCCTCCTCCTTCTTGATTTACTTCATATACTCCTCCTCCCGTGGGCAAGCCATGTCCAATTTCTTCTGAGGAATCATCTTCCTCATCAATCTATACATCTTGGACTTCCTCCTTTTTATTTTTGTTCTTCCCACTTTTTTTTCCAATGTTCTTGAATCGAGTGACCAAGGGGCTTCCTATGATATCAGGGTCAAAGAGTTATGCATCATCAACCGGTACGAGAAACTATACCGACCACTCCTTCATTATCTCCTCCATGTCTTTGTTGGTCAGCTTGTAATAAGAATGCAATTCCTCCTTGCTCTCATCCTTGCACGCAGTGATATATATAAAATGTTGATCTACGTGGAACTTAGCTAGTGGTTTGTACTGGTGCAAGGTTCATAGTGTCATGTGAGGGATTGATTCTATGGAAACCTTTAGATACTGGTAGTAGGCTTGGAACACTGCGTTCGAATTTCACTGCTTGGACATGTCATTCGTGTACCATAGAGTGGATAACTTCATGGTCAATGACTCCAAGGGTTCAACTCTGGGAAGGCATCTCCTTTCGTCATTTGCTAAGAGACAAAATGTGATCAACACAAGCAACCAGATGAAATGAACTCGTATCCTTGATCTTGCACTTCAAGATAGTCTTTCTCAAGCTCGTTGACGAGGTAGCTTTCCCAGTTCATGTCCATCCCCTCCACACACTTCCCTGGGAGGTCCACCAAGAACCTGGGGACCTGCGTGGGACGGTTCTTTTTGACGAGCTTTCTAGCTATGAGTTGGAAAGATAGATGCACTGCACCATCCTGGATAGATGCTACCTTGTAGCCTTGCTTCACCTTCTCAACTTCACCATAGGTCTCCTTAATGCGTTGTGCTAGGGAGCGGTCTGAAGCCTTCCCTGGGTAGAACTATTGAGGTTTGGGTCCCTGCATGCTCAGTCCTGTGATCAGGTGTCTCAACACCGAATCCATGGTAATGTGCTTTTCAATCCATAGGTATCCTTGATGATAGCATGACAAGAGGATTTTAACACAAGCGTTAACCTCCTTATTTCGGCCAAAGTGAGGAATATTCATGACATTCAATATCGTGGACTGCGTGAGCTCCTTTATCCATGACTGAGAGACTATGCAAGGCTTCTTCCTAGTTGTCTTCATCAAGTATCTATGCAGTTCGAGTATTGTGTATATCTTCCTGTCACCGAGATTTAAATCGTTTTTCTTCAAAGATGGGATTTGTCCCAATTGGCTTCCAACCATGGCTATCCCCTTCGGGATGTATGCAGTGATCAATGTGTACTCGAATTCCCATGGGATGATGTCATGGTTGACCACACCAACCAAGGATGGGATATAATTAGGCAAGACCAACGGAATCTTCTTTGCGTTATCCAGAGCTTCGCGGTGATTGATTCGTTTCTCAGTAGCAGGGTTGCCACGGATCGAACGACATCCAGTTGAGGGGGAACTCTACAGTCACCTAGTCAAAGACACCTGTATTCCTTCATACATGGATTTATCATTCATAAACTTCTTCAGAACTTCTTCAACAGACTTCTCTAGCTCAGTGCACTTGACCGACATTCTCACTGTAAATAAGTCGGGGAAGGTGAACGAATAGCAGGGTAAACAAAATATGGCGAGGTCTGATAGCACAACTCGACACACACAAGCACTTCATTTATTTTCTCAGATAATCCCGGCAATGGAACCATTTGTTGGCACAGGGGCAGACCCAGTGTTCAACACTTCAACAGTGCACAAAAAAACCCCTAACTACCGGCCCTTTCGGCAACACCTACGAAGCAGGCAAAGTCTCACCCGAGGTAGAGGAAGGGGGGTTACAGGACTCAAGTGTCGTTAACCAAGCTAGGACACAGATCTATGATTATAACACTTCGCAGGGTACTTAGGATCAAACCCTGAGTACAATTTGATGCAGTAATAATGAACAAATACATATTGCACTTGACATCATAAGTCAAATCTAACACATATACAAAGCATTGAATATTCATATATCTATCTTTGATTCATAACATCCAATGCACTAAGAAAATTCACAGCATAAACATTACAACACAAAGCAAACAATCAACACAATATTTACATGGTTCACCCCAGTGTGGGGCTACATCCACCAATGAATTCTTCTTCTTTATTAGTCTTCAATATCTTACATCCGTCCGCTCTTGTGCACTGAGACACAGAGTCATGCTTCACACTGGACAGGTGATCTATGCACTAAGTGCTAGATCCACCTTCCCAAAATCAAGTCAAGGCACAAATCCAACTTCTATCTCAAGCATGGAGCCTTACATACATGTTTTGTTGCAAAAAGAAACTCAGAACTACTTGCCTCCTTCACTTAGCCACTTATGCACTTAGCTACATACTACATTGCTTGCACTAAGCACACCCCTCTTTACATACTAATTACATTACATTCATATATATATATATATATATATATATATATATATACATACATACTATATTAGATTACATTCATATATATATATATATTCACTTATGCACTTCGCTACATACTACATTACATTCATTCCTATATATAATTTTACATCCATTACAATAACACCTAATCATGGGTAACACCATGGGCTAACATCCCAAAACCCTAATACAAAAACACTAATGAACCCCTTGCTGGGTCCACAACATAAGTCAGATCCCGCAATCTTAGCTCCACCTGGGCACTCCATCTTCGACCAGCTTGTGGAAGTCCAAAAGAGATCAAACCCGACCAATGTTTCCTCAAAACTTTGTCGAGGGCCAATAGGGCCCCAACACTCACCTGTGACTCATCCTAAGTCACTCAGATCTAGGAAACACTAGTTTGAAGGGATCGATCTTAGCTTGAGCTGCCTCGACTTGTTGCTTTTCCTGAGCCTCCTACTCAACGAGCTCCTGGATTACTTTTTCGGTAACAAGTGCTTCCAGGCATTGTTCCACTATCACAACCACTTGGTCTAGTTGTGAGCCTTGTCCTTCAATATGTTCAAACACCATGCAGGGTTCATCTTGCACCGATTGTAGCCTCTGTGTGACCTCCATGACTCTACCCTAGATGGTAATAATCTATTGTTGGTCCGCACACTGTTCTTGTGATCTATTCATTATCTCGACCACGGTGAGTGACTTCATTTGAGCTTGAACTATCAGTGCCTTCTACTGCACCTCCTATAGTTTCGCTTCCAACTTCCTAAGCTTAGGGTATTCCATGAGGCATTCATAATTCTACACACTTATGTTGCTTAGCTTCTTGTATTCTGAGGCGAGGACCCTAATCCTTCCTATTGCACTCTTAGCTACTTCTTCCCTTTGATCACACACTTCCTGTAGAGTGTTTTTTACTTCTTAAAGCTCCAACTTTGTTACTCTTGCTTGAAGTTTCTAGATGGCCTCAACAAGCTTCATTACTTGAACTTCGACTGTCTCATCTTCCTCCTGTGCCAAGCATGGCACAACAAAGTGTTCTTCTCACCACTTATTTGACTGCAGTCTTCTCTATGAGAAGTTAGTCCTTTTCCCTCTATATATTCAGCTTGTATTCCTTGAGCATTGCCCATAACTCATCTTTCTCATTTTCGTAAGTGGTCACACAGTACTGTGCAACTCACAGTTGCTCCAATATTTCTTCTTTCTTTTTCTTCAGGGATTTTGTAGCTTTTTCCTTTTCTTCTTGAAAATTTGAAAGCCAAGCCTCTGTTGCATATTCCATTCTCTTAAGTTGGGTTTGTTCATATCCAAACTCTACAATCTCCAACGAGGAAGGCGCAGTAGGTACTGCGCAACTCAATTGAATGGTGCATTAAATTTATATCAGTTCCTTTTCAACTCTTACATACAACTCTTCTTGCTTCATGCCATATCTCCATAAGAGGTCCTCAGATGCATATTCCATTTCTCTGCGAACTAGACTGATGTCATCCTTTGTGATTGTGGCCTCCATCTAGGGATTTCTTGCATGGTTTTTCTTTCTGGCTGAGGGTTTGTGTGGAGAAACCTTCCTCTTCTTCGATGCTTCTTTATCAGTAGGGGGATCCTTTAGCAGTGTATCTTTTCCTCCTCCTTATTTTTCTCCTTCTTCTCCTCCTCCTTCTTGATTTACTTCATCTCCTCCTCCTCTTGCGGGTGAGCTAGGTCCACTTTCTTCCGAGGTGATGTCTTCCTCATTAGTCTGTACATCCTGGACTTCCTCCTTTTTCTTTTTCTTCTTCGTACTTTTCTGTCCAATGTGATTGACTCGAGTGACCAAGGGGATTCCTATGATATCAGGGTCGGAGAGTTCAACATCATCAACCAGTATGAGGAACTCTGTCAGCCACTCCTTTGTGATCTCCTCCACGTCTTCGTCGGTTATATTGTAATAAGATTGCAATTCCTCCTTTCTCTTATCCTTGTGCACAGTGATATATATAAAATGTCAATCTTCACAACACTTAGCTAGTGTTATGTATTGGTTCAAGGTTCGCGGTGTCATGCGAGGGACCGATTCTATGGAAACCTTCAAATGCTAGTAGTACGCATGGAACACTATGTTCGACTACCATTGCTGGACATGCCATTCATGTACCACAGAGTGGATAAAATCACAGCCAATGGCTCTGATGGTTCAATCTCCAGGAAGGTTTCTCCTTCCATAATTTTCCAAGTGAAAAATATGATCAACATAAGAAACTAGCTAAAATGGAACTCGTATCCTTGATCTTGTGCTTCGTGATAGTCTTTCTCAAGGTCGTTGACGAGGTATCTTCCTTCTCAGAGAAATCCATAAATAGTTAGAGAGACTCAGATCATAGGAAATAAAGAAAGGAAGATCAGTAAGAATAAGGCTAAGTTGGAAAAGCTACAAGAAGTTACAGAGAAGACTTCGGAGGGGGAAGGTTTGCAAAATTTGAACCTCGCCGGAACAACATAATCGCGCAGAATGGGACTTCGCCCTGGTGAAGCTATATGATCGTTGGAGGTGCCTCGACCATTAGAATGATGCTCCAAATGTCTAGGAAATGAATTTATGGGTGGATAGATCGGCGTTAGATGTTGATATTGTGCCATAACAGACGGTTCGCATTGATTGAGGCATTCTTGTCTATTGGAGGAATCCATTATGACACTTGCTTACTTAACCTGTCGAATGCTATGTCAGGACCACTTTTTTCTACCCGTGATTATCTGAGACAAGAAACAAAGTGATTATGTGTGTCAATTTTTTCTATCACGCCTCACCATTTGTTGTTTACCCCGCTATCCATTCACCTACCCCGACTTATTTACAGTGAGAATGTCAGCCGAGCGCACTAAGCTAGAGAAGTCCATTGAAGAAGTTGTGAAGAAGTTTATGGCTGATAAAGCCATGTCTGAAGGAATACAAGCATCGTTGAGTAGGGGACTACAGGCTTCCCCCTCAACTGGGTGTTGTTTGGGCCATGTCAACCCCGCTACTAAGAAGAGAAGAAAGCACTATGACGATTTGGCTAATGCGAAGTAGATCCCGTCAATCTTGCCTAATTATATACCACCCTTGGCTGGTGCGTTCAACCCCTATAACATCCCATGGGACTTTGAGTACACATTGATCACCGCGTACATCCTGAAGGGATACACGTGGTTGGAATCTAGTTGGGACAGATCCCATATTTGAAGAACAAAAATTTAAATCTCGACGATAGGAAGAACTATGTGATGTTCACACCGCATAGATACCTAATGAAGACGACTGGGAAGAAGCCTCACATAGTCTCCTAGCTATGGATAAAGGAGCTCACGTAGTCTATGATATTGAATGTCATGAAGATTCTTCACTTTTTCTGACATCAGGAGGTTAATGCTTGCATTAAAATCCTCTTGTTGTGATATCATGGAGGATACATGTGGCTCGATAGGCACATTACCGAGGATCCTAGGACTAAGCATGAAGACACCCGACCCCCAACAGTTCTACCCAGGGAAGGCTTCAGAATGCTCCCTGGCACAGTGCAGTAAGGAGGCCTATGAAATTTGAGAAGGGGAAGCGAGGCTACAAGGTTGTGTCTATCCAGGATGGTGCATTAGGCCTATCTTTCCAACTCATAGCTAGCAAGATCATCAGAAAGACCTGCCCCATGTAGGTCACTGGGTTCATGGTGGACCTTGCAGGGAAGTGCATGGAGGGGATGATAATGAATTAGGTGAGCTACATCATCAATGAGATTGAGAGATATTTTCGTGAAGTGGAGGATCAAGGATACGAGTTCCATTTTAGTTGGTTGCTTGTGTTGATCACATTTTTTTCTTGGCAAATACCACAAGAAATTTCCTTTCTGAAGATTGAACCTTTGGATCCATTAGCAATGAACTTATCCACTCTATGGTACATGAATGACATGTCCAAGTAGTGGAATTCGAACGCAGTGTTCCACGCCTACTACCAGTACCTGAAGGTTGCCATAGAATCGGTCCCTTGCATGACACCACAAACCTTGCACTAGTACAAACCATTAGCTAAGTTCTGCGCAGATCGACATTTTATATATATCACTGCGTGCAAGGATGAGATCAAGGAGGAATTGCAGTATTATTACAAGATGACCGACGAAGACATGGAGGAGATCACAAAAGAGTGGCTGATAGAGTTCCTCATACCGATTTTGTAATATCCCTCGGTTGAACCCAATTGTAATTGTAATGTAAGTGTACTTAAGCTGGTGAGATGTTTTGACATCATTTTGTAATGCAACTTACATGGCATAGTGCGCACATGAACTGCACAGTAAAATGATTTAGTGTGCACATTTCCAGATACCATGCATAATAACTAAATTGTGCGCAGTATGGAGGCCAACGAGCCTTGTGTATATGCTATGTGTTATAGGCTGGTGAGCCAATTATTATAAATTGAGATGCTTATGTTTTGGAATTAGGCCAGAGAGCCTATATGTTAAAGGCCAGTGTGCCTATTTTGTATATGTCTCAGGATTAATATAAAATACATCGTCGCATGCAAATCGACCACAATAAAAGAAATGGGATACTGAACTTCACCAATTAGGGAAAGGGAGGGCCAAAATTTAAGGGAAAGGGCTAAGCTAGAGAGCTTAAGCCAAAAAGGAATGTTATATTAATATTTCCTAAATCATAAAGTATGGATAATTATTTTATCCTAAGTTCTAAGGTTGGGGACAAGTGGACCAAAGTAGCTTCCAACATGACAAGTGTCAAGTTGGGGACATGCATTCATATTGTGGGGACTTAGCCCATTTGGTCACTTTTTACGAGGATTCTTACCAACACCTTCACCATCATTATCACCATCACTTGCATGATCAGTTTCATGACGATTCCTTCCATCACTCAGTTATCCAATCAATGATTCCATGACCATTTTCATTCATGTAGTCCGTTATCATTGAGACATCCATTTCCACTGTATCTGAGAATTTTTTCATAACCATTCTGGTTGGTGTACCTGGTTATCTTGGGAGACGTATTGAAGAAGTGGGTTGTCAGGCCCATGAGAATTTGAAGAGGCGGGTTGTCAGGCCTGTGAGAAATTCTCCGAGCCAAAGAATTGTTGGGGATTTATTTCCTGAAGGTGATAAAATGCATCTATAGTTCTTTGAGACTTTCGATCTGGCCTATTGCTGAATCCATGGAAGGGAAGTGGGGTAGCCAAGGGACTATTGAGCAGAGAAGGGGCACACTTACTTGGGTGGGATAGGCATGTGGGGAATGAGAGGATGTAGGCTATTAGTTGAGTGAGCACCTGAGACAGAGTCTTTTCGATTGTCCATGAGCCTTAGCCTGGTTAGGAGCCCCTTTACCTGGGTGGAGTTCAGTCCCAACTCGGGGGTGACTCACTGTTGAGAGTGATGAACAATGTAGTCTAAGGTTGGGAGGTTCATGGATGGTCTGTATGCATTTGGTGACAATCTTTCCAAGATAAGTACCAATCGTATGATAAAATTATATGTTTCATTGTTATTTACGTGTTTGTGTTACGATTTATCATATATGTGATTATAATTGTCTTTATGTTTACAGGTATTTCCCTGTATATGTTTCATATCTATATTTACTGTTATTTCAGTATGAAATCGTATATTACAGAATGTAATTGTTTGTTTATGTTTATATGTAAAGATTCTGCAAGWGTGTTGTATGTATATGTTTAAGTTGCATGCAGTTTGAAGAGAAAATTTATGTGGCATAGCTCAGTTGAATATTGGGTATGTTACTRTATGTTCTGCAGTAAGAGAACAAAAGTGTTCCCTCGAGTAGCATGGCCCATCCTATTTAAGGCTAGGGATGTTACAAACTGGTATTAGAGCATGAGATATTTCTCTRGAGTGGCATTCCCCGRCCTATGGGTGGTCGGGGGTCATTACAAATTGGTATCAAAGCATGGGAGATTGCTCTGGAGTGGCATTCCCTGGCTTGTGGCTGGTCGGGGGYCGTTACAAATTAGTATCAGAGCTTCAGTTTCAAAACTGAGCCTRGACGGGACGGAAAGGTTCAATTGAAGATAATATTCACARAAGATTAATTTTGAAGTGACCAAATTTCAAGTCACRAAGCGTCCTTGGAAAATATTGGCATGCAGGCGCRTGTGCTAAATTTTGGCACCGTGCGGAAAACRTTGGTGTGCAAGTGTGCAYGGTAAATTGTGGCACCATGTGGAAKAATATTGTGTGCAGATGCACGTGTTGAATTTAGCCTTGTGCTGTGAGCACGTACGTAGTAATGTGCACATGGGGTGTGCAAGTATTGCAAAAYACAAAGGAGTTTGGTTGGTGTGTGCATAGTATGAGTATAAATTGTCTTGCGATAGTGTATTCAATRGTGTGCGATGGAACATGTTGAACTTTGGCATGGTGCAATGCATAGGGAGAAATGCATGTGGAATATCAATGCACGATACCAAAACTGTGCGCAGTGGATATTGACACACAACGCAAAAGTAGTGCGCGCAAGTTGTCGATGTGATGGAGAAGGAATGCATAGTGGATATAGGTGCACGGAAACACGTTTTACCTTGTGGTGTTACTGTGCATGATAAATATGGTGTACAAGATGAATTTTTGTGCATGCAAAGTCATTTGGAAGGCGACGAGTCTGAGTTTAATAGAAATATTTGCATGATATTAAAAGAAAAAGAAGCACACAACCACATCAGAGAATTAATTAAAAAGAATTATGGGTTTTATATTCCTCTGATTCAGACAAATGGAAGTGAAATATAAGCTTACAAGAAAAGCATACTATAAAAGAAAACAAGACTTATAACACAACCAGTTAAAATTTTGTAATAAACAGTCCAAAATCCACTTCTGCATTTATATAATCGTATTAATCCAAAAATTACAAAAGGGAATGATAACAATTATCCTATTGTAAAAGGGTTGTTTAAGAACAAGCCTATCATCTCCGGTGCTCCTTACCTCTGCTACCAACTATCCAAAATTCATTGAAACATACTTAATTTTAGTTGAAGACTCATTTCATCTTAGCGATCTCCTCCTTTAAAGAATCTAACCAGAATGATTGATTCTCTCCAACAGTTTTGGCTGTTTCAGCTGTGGATTCATCCTTCTTCTGTCGCTTGCTCCTTTTCTTCTTAGCAGTTGGCCTGTTGATGATTAAATCCTTCATAGTGGGATTCAACCTAAATTCCAACTACAATTCTATAGCCGGCTCTGTGTGGAATTTAGTTGCTAGAATGTGTGCAAGTACCCTTTCCTCCTTATTCACGGGAAAATCTAGCATGTTGCCCGAATAACTAGTCTCAATGGATTTAGCCTTGTCCATGTATCTCAGTTTGTGGATACTGAAATGCTTTTACAGAGAGAATAAATTTGAGAAATTTGGATATTACTTCATTATGGATAAACAAATGCCTTCATACTTGAGGATTGGTAGTTATAGAATCCCAATTATGAAGCACATATAGACTACGTAAAAGTGCATTGGGTTTCCATGCTCAGCTAATCCATTTCAAATGATTAGATTTTGAGTTGATTACATGGCAACATTAAACTAACGTCACATGGCTGCAAAGTACCAAATGAGTGAAACAGGGTGATCTGACTAGCCATCACCCGTTCCACAAGTGGTGGATTT
The DNA here is from genome assembly GCA_000966675.3 of Picea glauca. Lineage (NCBI taxonomy): Eukaryota > Viridiplantae > Streptophyta > Pinopsida > Pinales > Pinaceae > Picea > Picea glauca. The sequence continues at coordinate 103,609 of JZKD02S1614552.1, read as the reverse complement.
GACATATTGAAACACGTGATACTTTATCTTGGCGAAAATGGTTTTGACAAACCACCTTTTTGCCCAAATGTATATATGAAGGCACCACGTGTCTATGTTCTCCAGACTTGGGTGGTATCTAGAATTGTCATGGTGATAACACAAAGAAATCAGATGAGATAATGTTGATGTATATATTGAACCAAAATGGTTCCTATTTTTCATGAATTGCTGAATTGTTAGACTGATAAGTTTCGATGGTTGGACATTTTGCAGAATTAACAACAACTAGATCAGATCATACCAGTGTAGATTCCATAGGAATGGAAGAGGCACAGGGAAATTACAATTAGAAAGATGAGAGTAGAGGGATGGATTTCCATTTGGGCATTGAAGGAACAAACTCCAATGGACATGGAGAAGAAAGGAATGAAAACATGAATATGGCAGAGACCATTAAAAAATTGCAGAAGGATGTCCAAAGCCATAAAGATGATAATGAAAGGATTATGAGAGCTAATGAGCAGTAGGATGACTTAAACATGAAGTTATTGGAGGGCTTGAACATAATAAAAAAGAAACTGATTAAGGAGAGTGGTTTAAGCAAATCCGGAAGTCACAAGCCTTTGAATGAGAAAAGAAAATGAAGAAGTATTAGCAGACATCACCATCACTCCCCAAGGCATTCTAATAAGAGAGTAGTCTGTAGCTCAAGTCCATCCCCTGATAGAAGTTATAAGAGGCCTGGAGTGGATGAACTACGAGGAGAAATGAACAAAATCAAACCTCCTACATTTGAGGGAGAGCACAAGAAGGATGAAGATCTAGAAACATGATTACTGGGCATGAGAAAATATTTTCAATTGCATAATTATTCTTCTCATGCAGAAGGTAGAATTGCTATCCACCAACTCAAAGGAAAGGCCTCCATGTGGTGGGATCATCTTGTGTAGGTGCAACTCATTAAAGATAAAAGTGTTACTTGGACGAAATTCAAGATGTATTTTGAGAAGAAGTACTTGACTAAGAGATACTGTGACAAGAAAATGAAAGAGTTCTTTGAACTCAAGATAATTGGTAGCAATACTACAGTAGGGTAAGATGCCACAAAAGGTGGATAATTATAATTTGGCAATAGATGGAATACTGTTGTACAAGGACAAAAATTTTGTTCCAAATGTCCAGGACTTGAAACGTATGGTTTTGCATGAAATGCATAATGTTCCTTATGCAGGGCACCCTGGATATCAGAAAACTGTGGCAGGGATCAAGAGCCATTACTTTTGGCTAGGTATGAAGAGAGAGATCATTGAATACATTGGTAGATGTATGGAATACCATAAAGTTAAATATGAGCATAGGCACCCAACAGGGTTGTTGCAACCTTTACCCATTCCTGAATGGAAGTGGGAAGTGGTGACAATGGATTTTATTACATGATTTTCCAGAATAGGCAAGTTGCATAATTCAATCATGGTGGTGGTGGACAAGCTTATGAAATATGCCCATTTTATTCCACTAAAAACTACTCACAAGGAAACAGATGTTGTTGATATTTTCATGAAGGAAGTGACTCGATTGTACGAAATTCCTAAAACAGTTGTGTTCGACAGAGACCGAAAATTCACCTCAAATTTTTGGAAAGGATTGTTCAAAGGATTCAAAACAAATTTGAACTTTAGTACAACTTATCATCTTGAGTCTGATGGACATACAGAGAGGTTGAATAGAGTGATAGAAGACATACTCAGAATGTATGTGATGGACAAACCATTGAAATGGGAAGAATACCTACACTTGGTAGAATTCGCTTACAACAATGGGTATCAGGCATCCTTCAATATGATCCCATTTGAATCACTTTAAGACAAAAAGTGCAATACTCCAGTAAGCTAGGATAATCCAGCTGATAGGACAGTAGTTGGGCTAGAGTTTCTCAAGGAGATGGAGGACCAAATGATAAAAAATAAGCAGAATTTAAAAGCTTCCCAAGATAGGCAAAAAATTTATGTTGATAAGAACATAACCCACAGAGAGTTCAAAGTAGGTGACCATGTTTTCGTGAAAGTGAAGGCTGACAGCAGTTCCTTGAAGCTGGGAAGATGCGCCAAGTTGGAAACGAGATTTTGTGGGCCATTTGAAATCCTAGAGAGGATTGGTCCAATTGCTTATATGATTGCATTACTTGCATCTATGTCTATTCATAATGTCTTCCATGTATCATTGCTAAAGAAATATATACCTGATGCTAATCATGTTATTAATTGGAATGTGATTCAGGTGGAGTAAGAAGGTACTTTTCAAGTGCATCTGGTGCACATTTTGGACTAGAAAGTCAAGAAGCTCTAGAACCAAGCCATAGGGCTTGTAAAGGTCCCATGGACATGGTATGGTCCTGAGGATGCAATGCGGATAGAATACCCACATCTTTTTGAGTATTTTTGAAAATTTTGTTGCATATGGGTATATAATGCACTAGGGACAATGCATAAATAAGGGGAGGGGATTGTAATATCCCTTGGAGAAACTCAATTGTAATTGTAATGTAAGTGTACTTAAGATGGTGAACTATTTTGACATCATTTTGTAATGCACCTTCCATGGCATAGTGCGCACATGAACTGCACAGTAAAATGATGTAGTGTGCACATTTTTGGATACCGTGCACAGTAACTAAAGTGCACACAGTATGGAGGCCAGCGATTCTTGTGTATATGCTATGTGTTATAGGTTGGTGAGCTAGTTATCATAAGCTGAGATGATTATGTTTTGGAATTAGGCCAGAGTGCCTAGATGTTAAAGGCCAGTGTACCTATTTTGTATATGTCTTAGGATTAATATAAAATACATCGTTGCATGTAGACCGACCATGATAAAAGAAATGGGGGATTGAAATTCACCTGTTAGGGAAAGGGAGGGACAAAAGTTAAGGGAAAGGGATAATCTAGAGAGCTTAAGCCAGAAAGGAATATTATATTGATATTTCCTAAAGCATAAAGTATGGATAATTATTTTATCCTAAGTTATAAAGTTGGGGACAAGTGGACCAAAGTAGCTTCCAACATGACAAGTGTTGAGTTGGGGACATGCATTCATATCATGGGGACTTAGCTTATTTGGTCACTTATGAGAATTCTTACTAGCAACTTCACCATCATTCTCACCATCACTTTCACGATGATTCCTTCCATCACTCAGTTATCTATTCAATGATTCCATGACCATTTTAATTCACGCAGTTCATTATCCTTCAGACATCGATTTCCACTGTATCTAAGATTGTTTCCATAACCATTCCGGTTGGTGTAACTGGTTATCTCAGGAGTGGGATTGAGGAAGAGGGTTGTCAGGCCTGAGGGAAATTGAAGAGGCGGGTTGTCAGGCCCATGAGAAATTCTTCGAGCGAGATAATTGTCAAGGATTGATTTCCTGAAGGTGATAAACTGTAGCTACAGTGCTCTGAGACTTCTGGTTCAGCCTTTTGCTGAATCCCTGGAAGGGAAATGGGACAGCCAATGGACTGTTAAGAAGAGAAGGGGAACACTTCCTATGGTGGGACATGCATGTGGGGAATAAGAGGTTGTAGGTTGTTAGTTGAGTGAGCACCTAAGACAGAGTCTTTCCAATTTTCCATGAGCCTTAGCTTGGTTAGGAACCCCTTTACCTGGGTGGATTTCCCAGCTCAGGGGTGACTCACTGTTGAGAGTGATGAATAGTGTAGTCTAAGGCTGGGAGGTCTATGGATGGTCTGTATGCAGTTGGTGACAATCTTTCCAAGATAAGTACCAATCGTATGATAAAATTATATGCTGCATTGTTATTTACATGCTTATGTTACGGTTTATCATATATGTGATTATAACTATTTGTATGTTTATGAGTATTTCTTTGTATGTGCTACATATTTGTGTTTACTGTTATTTCAGTATGAAATCGTATATTATATAATGTAATTGTTTGTTTACATTTATATGTAAAACTTTTGCAAGAGTGTTGTATATATATGTTTAAGTTACATGCAGCTTGAAGAAAAAATTTATGTGGCATAGCTCAGTTTAATACTGGGTATGTTACCGTATGTTCCGCAGTAAGAGAACGAAAGTGTTCCCTCAAGTAGCATGGACCAGCTTGTTTAAGGCTGGAGATGTTACAAACTGGTATCAGATCATGAGAGATTTCTCTAGAGTGGCATTCCCCAGCTTGTGGGTTGTCGAGGGTTGTTACAAATTAGTATCAGAGCATGAGATATTTCTCTAGAGTGGAATTCCCTAGCCTGTGGGCAGTTGGGGGTCATTACAAGTTGATGATGCAGAACTCTGTGACCCTAATATCATAGGAATCCCCTTGGTCAATCAGGTTGAGCATATTGGACAGACAAGTGAGAATAAGAAAAATAAAAAAGAGGAAGTCTAGGATGTACAAACTGATGAGGAAGACAACACGTCAAAAAACGTATACCTGGATCACCTGCAGGAGGAGGAGGAGGAGATGAAGTAAATCAAGAAGGAGGAGGGGAATAAGGAGAAAAACAAGGAGAAGGTGAAGCTACACCGTCGAAGGATCCACCTACTCAGACAAAAGCATCAAAGAAGAGGAAGGTTTCTTCATAGAAACCCTCAGCCAGAAAGAAAACCCACACAAGAAATCCCTGGATGGAGGCCACACTCATGGAGGATGACATCGGTCTAGTCCGCAAAGTAATGGAATATGTTTCTGAGGACCTCTTACAGAGATATGGTGCAAATAAATAAGATTTGTATGTAGGAGTTGAAAAAGAACTGAAAGAAATTCAACGAGCCATTCAATTAAGCTGCACAGTACCTGCTGAACCTTCCTCATTGGAGACTGCAATGTTGGGGGATGAATCATCCCAACTTTGACGACTAGAAGATGAAACTATGATAGGATAAAATTCAAAAAGTTCAAGAAGAAAAGGAATGGGCTATAGAAGCCCTAAAGAAAGAGAAATAATAAATATTGGAGAAAATACATGTTGCATTGTACTATGCGATCGCTTACGAAAATGAGAAAGATGAGTTTCGGACAATGCTTGAGGAAGACAAGGAGAAGATAAAGAGGGAAAAGGACCAACTTCTCATAGAGAAGACTCCAGTTAAAGAAGTGGTGAGAATAAAAATTCAGTTTGTGCCATGCTTGGCATAGGAAGAAAATGAGGTAGTCGAAGTTCAAGTGACAAAGCTCGTTGAGGCCATACAACAACTTCAAGCAAGAGTAATGGAGCTGGAGATTAAAATAGTACCAAAAACTCTACTGGAAGTGCACGATTAGAGGGAAGAACCTGCAAAGAGAATAGTAGGAAGGATAAGGGCCCTCACCTCAAAATGCAAGTAGTTAAGAAACAAAAGTGCACAGAATTACAAATGCCTCATGAAAGACCTCGAGCTTAGGAAGTTGGAAGAAAAGCTACAAGAGGTGCAATAGCAGACACTGATAGTTCAAGCATAGATGAAGCCACTCACTATAAGCGAGAGAATTAGGAGATCACAAGAACAGTGCTTGGCCCAACAACAGATTAATTCCATCCATTGCAGAGTCATTGAGGTCACACAGAGGCTACAACTGGTGCAGGGCGAAGCCTGCATAGTATTTGAAGAGATCGAAGGACAAGGCTCGCATCTAGACCAAATGGTTGTGACAGTGGAACAACACCTGGAAGGGCTTGTTACCGAGAAAGTACTCTCGAAGCTCGCTGAGTAGGAGGCTCAAGTGAAGAAACACGTCGAGGCATCTCGAGCTAATCTTGAGGCCTTCGAAGCAGTTTTTCCCAGATCTGAGTGACTCGGGATGAGTCATAGGTGAGTGTTGGGGGCTTGTTGGCCCTCAACCAAGTTTTAAGGAAACATTGGTCAGGTTTGACCTACTTTTGACTTCAATAGGCTAGTTGAAGATGGAGCTCCCAGGTGGAGCTGAGATTGCGGGGTCTCACTTACATTGTGGACCCAGTAAGGGGTTCATTAGGGTTTTTAAATTAGGGTTTTGGGATGTCGGCCCATGGGTTTACCCATGATTAGGCCTTGTTGTAAGGGATGTAAAAGTATATATAGGAAGGAATGTAATGTAGAAGAGGGGTTTTCTTAGTGAAAGCAATGTAATATGTAGCTAACTGCATAAGTGGCTAAGTGCAAGAGGCAAGTAGTTCTGAATTTCTTGTGCAACAAAACATGTATGTAAGGCTCCATGCTTGAGAGAGAAATTGGCTCTGTGCCTTGACCTGATTTTGGGAAGGTGGATCTAGCGCTTAGTGCATAGATCACTTGTTCAGTGTGAGGCTCGACTTTTTGGCTCAGTGCACAGGAGCAGAAGGATGTAAGAGATTGAAGACCAATAAAGAAGAAGAAGTCATTGGTGGACATAACCCCACACTGGGGTGAACCATGTAAATATTGTGTTCATGGTTTCTTTGTGCTGTAACATTTATGCTGTGAATTTGCTTAGTGCATTGAATGTTATGAATGAAATATAGATCTATGAATTTTCAATGCATTGTATATGTGTTAGATATGACTTATGATGCTAAGTGCAATGTGTATTTGGTCATTGTTACTATTTCGAACTACTTAGGGTTTGATCTGTGATGTGAATAAAGCTAATGAATTAATGTGTGTTGTTCCTAAGTACCTAGAAAAGTTTTATAATCACATATCTTTGTCCTATCTTGGTTACAGAAACTTGAGTCCTGTAACCCCCCCTGCCTCTACCTCAGGTGAGACTTTGTCTACTTCACATGTGTTTTTGAAAGGGTCGATAGTTAGGGTTTTGTTGGTGTTTTTTTGAAGCATTGAAACCTGGGTCTTCCTCTCTGCCAATAAAGGGTACATTATAGTTCATTGTTTATACATCAATGACCATGTTGTTGAACAATGTCTCTCTGATGATATAAATTGTACTAAAGGTTTATCTTTTCCTATTCTGTTATGCCTTTCACTGCTTATCTTCTTGTGACCAAATGATTCCACTTATCCACTGATTCCATTGATTCCAATTGTAAATATTCTCTTTCATATATATGTCTAGACCTGGCAATGATTTCATAAATACAATTCTTTCCATATGTCATAAGTTGTCCATAACACTGCTACTCAATTGTTTACAATGTTGACCCATTTGTCACTGTATTATCATGAAGACTTCTCTTATGTAACTGATCATCACATATTCATGTTTCTCAGATTGAATCAAATATGTCCATTGAGATACAATACATCCTTGAACATGTAACGCATATATCCCTGCCTAGAAAGTGTGCCAATGATATTCCTATAATATTTGCATGGGAACACTTCTTCTCAATTGATCAATCTATCATTTTGTATTTCTGTTGTCTGACTACTCTAAATATGTTTCCATAAACACTTCAAACTGCTTAAAGGATGGTTCTATGACCTGTAGTGGCTACTGCATAGACTCCCCCATATTCAATATTCACATTTATTAAGAGTCTCCAAGCCGGATGGCTTAAAACAATGGAGGAATCCACTGTAATGTGGAGTGACATTCTTCTTCATTTGTAGAATAATCATCTCTCTGAAATTTGACTACAATTCCTGAAATTACAATATCTTGGGCCTACTCTTTATTCACCTGCTCTTCTTTTCTTTCTCGCACTACTCCAAATCCTGCGACTTTGTGACCTATTATTTATTCACCTACTCTTCTTGTCTTTCTTTTCTTCTCAAAAAATTTGTGTATCTGACATCTATATTTTCTTTTATGGTGGGATTTATCATGATTCTACAATTCTGAGCTATGCGACCATAATTGTGGCATTTTTAACACTCAATGTTGTGGGGATCCACATAGGTATTTCTTGTTTGAACATTTCTTCCATATGCTCTACAATATACAACCTTATGTCCAAAGTTAGTACAAATAAAAAAATGACCATACAATAAATTTTCATAAGTGAGAGTGAATGATCTTCTTTTCGGTACAGTCCTTTTGAATTCATGCCCCGGTTGATCACAATCTACTCTTTTGTTGACTCCTTCATCATGATTGAAGCTTCTTTGTTTCTTAAATATGGAATGTCTTGTTGAAGAGGTATCTCTATTATACTCACTCTTCTTTTATTCTTGTTGACCATGATTCCTTCCTTTGAGTATTTCTACATAACTCTTTCTCCTTTCTTCATTCTTCCTTTCTAGCAACCTATAGTGATTCTCTTCAAGTTTCTTTACTGATGATGTGGATGCTTCTCTCTCTTCAACATTCTTTCTAAGCTTGATAATTTTAACTCTGAATGTGACAACTTCTTCTTCAATTTTCTCAACCTCTTCTTCTTTCATCAATTCGTCTAAAGCATTGATTAATTATGATTCAAGGTCTACTATGCCCTCTTCACAATGTTCTTCTTCTAAATCTATATGACATGATGAGCATATTTATTCTTGTTATGTTATTTCATCTTATTTATCATTCTCCGACTTTGTGATGGGATATTCCTCAAAGTAGAGATTATGTAGCTTATCCCAAATTTCTTTAGCTGATGAACATTTTCCAACTTTTTCTCTTACTAGATAAGGTAATTCTTCCCAGATGAAATCCATTTCTATTTTGTTGTTTCTTTTCAATTCCTTCTTGGATGTAGTCTTTGGTTTCTTTGTAGCAGTGTATCATGTAACAACTGATTTTCAAACATCATATATTTGTGCCTATAAAAAAAAATTCATCCTGATACTCCACATTTCATATCTCTAACCATTATGACCATCAAAATGTGGTACCCCAAACATAGTGTACTCCATGATATTCCTTCCAATGGTTAAACTATTTTCTGAGGGAACCTGCTCTGATACCAATTGTTTGAAGATTAAGAGGGGGGGAGGTGAATCAGTATGAGCACTTTTACCACTTTAACCACAATATATAAAATTCAAATTTATCAGCAGTATATTATCAATGTATCATCAATATATCATGAAAATGTAAACATAAGAAACATCACATCCCATCAAATACATAGTACACCATAATTTACGTGGAAACCCAAATGGGATAAAACCAAAGATTGATTTATTATATATTGTTAAAAATACATTCATTGGACGCACCAACTTCCCAATTCTCCAGCTGCAATTGGAAGGAGGCTACAACCCATTAATTACAGGCTCCAACCTGAAGGAAGCTACAAATCCATGAATTCTCTGGCTCCAACCAAAAGGAGGTTACAACCCCCTGATTCTCAAGATCCAACATGAAGGATGATCCAAATCCCTGTGTTTTACATCACCAATCGGAAGGAGGATACAACCCCCTTTGCTTGCTTTGTCCCGCCACCCTGAAATATAAGTGTAGAACAAATTGTCACTACCACAATCACTTCCACTGTCACTATCACTAATATTCAAAATCAATGAAACTAGATTCTCTCACATGGATACCATCAACAAACCATTTAAATAAACCTATATCAACCATGCACCAACACCTTTACTAAACTGTCCATAAACCATGCACTAAAACCTGTACCAAATCATGCATCAACCATGCACCAAAACCTGTACTAAATCATGCATCACAAATGCACCAAAACATGTACCAAAAAGTGCATCAACCATTCACAAAAACCTATACCAAACCATGCATCAACCATGCACCAAACCCTGTACCAAACCATGTATCAACCTTGTACCATATCATGCATCAAACTTGTACCATACCATTGACCATGCACCAACATGTACCCTAAATCATGTACCATGAGATGTTCCTCAACCATATACCATATCACTCATGATATGTATCAATCATCCCATACACCATGTACCATAATATATCATCAATAAAGTTCCTCAAAAAAGTTCCAACCAACCAAGATCATATACCAAGTATATACCTCAACCATGCATCTAAGATGTGCCTCAAGCATGTGACAATGCCTCAACAATACATAATCAAACGTGATATCAATATAGAAAAAATGTACTTCTAACCATGTAACATACCATCACCAAGGTGTAACAAATCATGTACTAACATCAACAAGACATGCCTCAAGCATGTACCATACCATAGCCAAGCATAAGCCTCAAAACTAGTACATAAGCATACCTGTAATATTGTCAACTCCCTGTTGTATCATATAATAGATAAGTAGACAAACCTAGGTCTCAACAACCTGGCANGTGTGCGATGGAACATGTTGAACTTTGGCATGGTGCAATGCATAGGGAGAAATGCATGTGGAATATCAATGCACGATACCAAAACTGTGCGCAGTGGATATTGACACACAACGCAAAAGTAGTGCGCGCAAGTTGTCGATGTGATGGAGAAGGAATGCATAGTGGATATAGGTGCACGGAAACACGTTTTACCTTGTGGTGTTACTGTGCATGATAAATATGGTGTACAAGATGAATTTTTGTGCATGCAAAGTCATTTGGAAGGCGACGAGTCTGAGTTTAATAGAAATATTTGCATGATATTAAAAGAAAAAGAAGCACACAACCACATCAGAGAATTAATTAAAAAGAATTATGGGTTTTATATTCCTCTGATTCAGACAAATGGAAGTGAAATATAAGCTTACAAGAAAAGCATACTATAAAAGAAAACAAGACTTATAACACAACCAGTTAAAATTTTGTAATAAACAGTCCAAAATCCACTTCTGCATTTATATAATCGTATTAATCCAAAAATTACAAAAGGGAATGATAACAATTATCCTATTGTAAAAGGGTTGTTTAAGAACAAGCCTATCATCTCCGGTGCTCCTTACCTCTGCTACCAACTATCCAAAATTCATTGAAACATACTTAATTTTAGTTGAAGACTCATTTCATCTTAGCGATCTCCTCCTTTAAAGAATCTAACCAGAATGATTGATTCTCTCCAACAGTTTTGGCTGTTTCAGCTGTGGATTCATCCTTCTTCTGTCGCTTGCTCCTTTTCTTCTTAGCAGTTGGCCTGTTGATGATTAAATCCTTCATAGTGGGATTCAACCTAAATTCCAACTACAATTCTATAGCCGGCTCTGTGTGGAATTTAGTTGCTAGAATGTGTGCAAGTACCCTTTCCTCCTTATTCACGGGAAAATCTAGCATGTTGCCCGAATAACTAGTCTCAATGGATTTAGCCTTGTCCATGTATCTCAGTTTGTGGATACTGAAATGCTTTTACAGAGAGAATAAATTTGAGAAATTTGGATATTACTTCATTATGGATAAACAAATGCCTTCATACTTGAGGATTGGTAGTTATAGAATCCCAATTATGAAGCACATATAGACTACGTAAAAGTGCATTGGGTTTCCATGCTCAGCTAATCCATTTCAAATGATTAGATTTTGAGTTGATTACATGGCAACATTAAACTAACGTCACATGGCTGCAAAGTACCAAATGAGTGAAACAGGGTGATCTGACTAGCCATCACCCGTTCCACAAGTGGTGGATTTGACATATTGAAACACGTGATACTTTATCTTGGCGAAAATGGTTTTGACAAACCACCTTTTTGCCCAAATGTATATATGAAGGCACCACGTGTCTATGTTCTCCAGACTTGGGTGGTATCTAGAATTGTCATGGTGATAACACAAAGAAATCAGATGAGATAATGTTGATGTATATATTGAACCAAAATGGTTCCTATTTTTCATGAATTGCTGAATTGTTAGACTGATAAGTTTCGATGGTTGGACATTTTGCAGAATTAACAACAACTAGATCAGATCATACCAGTGTAGATTCCATAGGAATGGAAGAGGCACAGGGAAATTACAATTAGAAAGATGAGAGTAGAGGGATGGATTTCCATTTGGGCATTGAAGGAACAAACTCCAATGGACATGGAGAAGAAAGGAATGAAAACATGAATATGGCAGAGACCATTAAAAAATTGCAGAAGGATGTCCAAAGCCATAAAGATGATAATGAAAGGATTATGAGAGCTAATGAGCAGTAGGATGACTTAAACATGAAGTTATTGGAGGGCTTGAACATAATAAAAAAGAAACTGATTAAGGAGAGTGGTTTAAGCAAATCCGGAAGTCACAAGCCTTTGAATGAGAAAAGAAAATGAAGAAGTATTAGCAGACATCACCATCACTCCCCAAGGCATTCTAATAAGAGAGTAGTCTGTAGCTCAAGTCCATCCCCTGATAGAAGTTATAAGAGGCCTGGAGTGGATGAACTACGAGGAGAAATGAACAAAATCAAACCTCCTACATTTGAGGGAGAGCACAAGAAGGATGAAGATCTAGAAACATGATTACTGGGCATGAGAAAATATTTTCAATTGCATAATTATTCTTCTCATGCAGAAGGTAGAATTGCTATCCACCAACTCAAAGGAAAGGCCTCCATGTGGTGGGATCATCTTGTGTAGGTGCAACTCATTAAAGATAAAAGTGTTACTTGGACGAAATTCAAGATGTATTTTGAGAAGAAGTACTTGACTAAGAGATACTGTGACAAGAAAATGAAAGAGTTCTTTGAACTCAAGATAATTGGTAGCAATACTACAGTAGGGTAAGATGCCACAAAAGGTGGATAATTATAATTTGGCAATAGATGGAATACTGTTGTACAAGGACAAAAATTTTGTTCCAAATGTCCAGGACTTGAAACGTATGGTTTTGCATGAAATGCATAATGTTCCTTATGCAGGGCACCCTGGATATCAGAAAACTGTGGCAGGGATCAAGAGCCATTACTTTTGGCTAGGTATGAAGAGAGAGATCATTGAATACATTGGTAGATGTATGGAATACCATAAAGTTAAATATGAGCATAGGCACCCAACAGGGTTGTTGCAACCTTTACCCATTCCTGAATGGAAGTGGGAAGTGGTGACAATGGATTTTATTACATGATTTTCCAGAATAGGCAAGTTGCATAATTCAATCATGGTGGTGGTGGACAAGCTTATGAAATATGCCCATTTTATTCCACTAAAAACTACTCACAAGGAAACAGATGTTGTTGATATTTTCATGAAGGAAGTGACTCGATTGTACGAAATTCCTAAAACAGTTGTGTTCGACAGAGACCGAAAATTCACCTCAAATTTTTGGAAAGGATTGTTCAAAGGATTCAAAACAAATTTGAACTTTAGTACAACTTATCATCTTGAGTCTGATGGACATACAGAGAGGTTGAATAGAGTGATAGAAGACATACTCAGAATGTATGTGATGGACAAACCATTGAAATGGGAAGAATACCTACACTTGGTAGAATTCGCTTACAACAATGGGTATCAGGCATCCTTCAATATGATCCCATTTGAATCACTTTAAGACAAAAAGTGCAATACTCCAGTAAGCTAGGATAATCCAGCTGATAGGACAGTAGTTGGGCTAGAGTTTCTCAAGGAGATGGAGGACCAAATGATAAAAAATAAGCAGAATTTAAAAGCTTCCCAAGATAGGCAAAAAATTTATGTTGATAAGAACATAACCCACAGAGAGTTCAAAGTAGGTGACCATGTTTTCGTGAAAGTGAAGGCTGACAGCAGTTCCTTGAAGCTGGGAAGATGCGCCAAGTTGGAAACGAGATTTTGTGGGCCATTTGAAATCCTAGAGAGGATTGGTCCAATTGCTTATATGATTGCATTACTTGCATCTATGTCTATTCATAATGTCTTCCATGTATCATTGCTAAAGAAATATATACCTGATGCTAATCATGTTATTAATTGGAATGTGATTCAGGTGGAGTAAGAAGGTACTTTTCAAGTGCATCTGGTGCACATTTTGGACTAGAAAGTCAAGAAGCTCTAGAACCAAGCCATAGGGCTTGTAAAGGTCCCATGGACATGGTATGGTCCTGAGGATGCAATGCGGATAGAATACCCACATCTTTTTGAGTATTTTTGAAAATTTTGTTGCATATGGGTATATAATGCACTAGGGACAATGCATAAATAAGGGGAGGGGATTGTAATATCCCTTGGAGAAACTCAATTGTAATTGTAATGTAAGTGTACTTAAGATGGTGAACTATTTTGACATCATTTTGTAATGCACCTTCCATGGCATAGTGCGCACATGAACTGCACAGTAAAATGATGTAGTGTGCACATTTTTGGATACCGTGCACAGTAACTAAAGTGCACACAGTATGGAGGCCAGCGATTCTTGTGTATATGCTATGTGTTATAGGTTGGTGAGCTAGTTATCATAAGCTGAGATGATTATGTTTTGGAATTAGGCCAGAGTGCCTAGATGTTAAAGGCCAGTGTACCTATTTTGTATATGTCTTAGGATTAATATAAAATACATCGTTGCATGTAGACCGACCATGATAAAAGAAATGGGGGATTGAAATTCACCTGTTAGGGAAAGGGAGGGACAAAAGTTAAGGGAAAGGGATAATCTAGAGAGCTTAAGCCAGAAAGGAATATTATATTGATATTTCCTAAAGCATAAAGTATGGATAATTATTTTATCCTAAGTTATAAAGTTGGGGACAAGTGGACCAAAGTAGCTTCCAACATGACAAGTGTTGAGTTGGGGACATGCATTCATATCATGGGGACTTAGCTTATTTGGTCACTTATGAGAATTCTTACCAGCAACTTCACCATCATTCTCACCATCACTTTCACGATCAGTTTCACGATGATTCCTTCCATCACTTAGTTATCTAGTCAATGATTCCATGACCATTTTCATTCACGCAGTTCATTATCCTTCAGACATCCATTTCCACTGTATCTAAGATTGTTTCCATAACCATTCCGGTTGGTATTACTGGTTATCTCAGGAGTGGGATTGAGGAAGAGGGTTGTCAGGCCCGAGGGAAATTGAAGAGGCGGGTTGTCAGGCCCATGAGAAATTCTTCGAGCAAGATAATTGTCGAGGATTGATTTCCTGAAGGTGATAAACTGTAGCTACAGTGCTCTGAGACTTCTGGTTCAGCCTTTTGCTGAATCCCTGGAAGGGAAATGGGACAGCCAATGGACTGTTAAGAAGAKAAGGGGAACACTTCCTATGGTGGGACATGCATGTGGGGAATAAGAGGTTGTAGGTTGTTAGTTGAGTGAGCACCTAAGACAGAGTCTTTCCAATTTTCCATGAGCCTTAGCTTGGTTAGGAACCCCTTTACCTGGGTGGATTTCCCAGCTCAGGGGTGACTCACTGTTGAGAGTGATGAATAGTGTAGTCTAAGGCTGGGAGGTCTATGGATGGTCTGTATGCAGTTGGTGACAATCTTTCCAAGATAAGTACCAATCGTATGATAAAATTATATGCTGCATTGTTATTTACATGCTTATGTTACGGTTTATCATATATGTGATTATAACTATTTGTATGTTTATGAGTATTTCTTTGTATGTGCTACATATTTGTGTTTACTGTTATTTCAGTATGAAATCGTATATTATATAATGTAATTGTTTGTTTACATTTATATGTAAAACTTTTGCAAGAGTGTTGTATATATATGTTTAAGTTACATGCAGCTTGAAGAAAAAATTTATGTGGCATAGCTCAGTTTAATACTGGGTATGTTACCGTATGTTCCGCAGTAAGAGAACGAAAGTGTTCCCTCAAGTAGCATGGACCAGCTTGTTTAAGGCTGGAGATGTTACAAACTGGTATCAGATCATGAGAGATTTCTCTAGAGTGGCATTCCCCAGCTTGTGGGTTGTCGAGGGTTGTTACAAATTAGTATCAGAGCATGAGATATTTCTCTAGAGTGGAATTCCCTAGCCTGTGGGCAGTTGGGGGTCATTACAAGTTGATGATGCAGAACTCTGTGACCCTAATATCATAGGAATCCCCTTGGTCAATCAGGTTGAGCATATTGGACAGACAAGTGAGAATAAGAAAAATAAAAAAGAGGAAGTCTAGGATGTACAAACTGATGAGGAAGACAACACGTCAAAAAACGTATACCTGGATCACCTGCAGGAGGAGGAGGAGGAGATGAAGTAAATCAAGAAGGAGGAGGGGAATAAGGAGAAAAACAAGGAGAAGGTGAAGCTACACCGTCGAAGGATCCACCTACTCAGACAAAAGCATCAAAGAAGAGGAAGGTTTCTTCATAGAAACCCTCAGCCAGAAAGAAAACCCACACAAGAAATCCCTGGATGGAGGCCACACTCATGGAGGATGACATCGGTCTAGTCCGCAAAGTAATGGAATATGTTTCTGAGGACCTCTTACAGAGATATGGTGCAAATAAATAAGATTTGTATGTAGGAGTTGAAAAAGAACTGAAAGAAATTCAACGAGCCATTCAATTAAGCTGCACAGTACCTGCTGAACCTTCCTCATTGGAGACTGCAATGTTGGGGGATGAATCATCCCAACTTTGACGACTAGAAGATGAAACTATGATAGGATAAAATTCAAAAAGTTCAAGAAGAAAAGGAATGGGCTATAGAAGCCCTAAAGAAAGAGAAATAATAAATATTGGAGAAAATACATGTTGCATTGTACTATGCGATCGCTTACGAAAATGAGAAAGATGAGTTTCGGACAATGCTTGAGGAAGACAAGGAGAAGATAAAGAGGGAAAAGGACCAACTTCTCATAGAGAAGACTCCAGTTAAAGAAGTGGTGAGAATAAAAATTCAGTTTGTGCCATGCTTGGCATAGGAAGAAAATGAGGTAGTCGAAGTTCAAGTGACAAAGCTCGTTGAGGCCATACAACAACTTCAAGCAAGAGTAATGGAGCTGGAGATTAAAATAGTACCAAAAACTCTACTGGAAGTGCACGATTAGAGGGAAGAACCTGCAAAGAGAATAGTAGGAAGGATAAGGGCCCTCACCTCAAAATGCAAGTAGTTAAGAAACAAAAGTGCACAGAATTACAAATGCCTCATGAAAGACCTCGAGCTTAGGAAGTTGGAAGAAAAGCTACAAGAGGTGCAATAGCAGACACTGATAGTTCAAGCATAGATGAAGCCACTCACTATAAGCGAGAGAATTAGGAGATCACAAGAACAGTGCTTGGCCCAACAACAGATTAATTCCATCCATTGCAGAGTCATTGAGGTCACACAGAGGCTACAACTGGTGCAGGGCGAAGCCTGCATAGTATTTGAAGAGATCGAAGGACAAGGCTCGCATCTAGACCAAATGGTTGTGACAGTGGAACAACACCTGGAAGGGCTTGTTACCGAGAAAGTACTCTCGAAGCTCGCTGAGTAGGAGGCTCAAGTGAAGAAACACGTCGAGGCATCTCGAGCTAATCTTGAGGCCTTCGAAGCAGTTTTTCCCAGATCTGAGTGACTCGGGATGAGTCATAGGTGAGTGTTGGGGGCTTGTTGGCCCTCAACCAAGTTTTAAGGAAACATTGGTCAGGTTTGACCTACTTTTGACTTCAATAGGCTAGTTGAAGATGGAGCTCCCAGGTGGAGCTGAGATTGCGGGGTCTCACTTACATTGTGGACCCAGTAAGGGGTTCATTAGGGTTTTTAAATTAGGGTTTTGGGATGTCGGCCCATGGGTTTACCCATGATTAGGCCTTGTTGTAAGGGATGTAAAAGTATATATAGGAAGGAATGTAATGTAGAAGAGGGGTTTTCTTAGTGAAAGCAATGTAATATGTAGCTAACTGCATAAGTGGCTAAGTGCAAGAGGCAAGTAGTTCTGAATTTCTTGTGCAACAAAACATGTATGTAAGGCTCCATGCTTGAGAGAGAAATTGGCTCTGTGCCTTGACCTGATTTTGGGAAGGTGGATCTAGCGCTTAGTGCATAGATCACTTGTTCAGTGTGAGGCTCGACTTTTTGGCTCAGTGCACAGGAGCAGAAGGATGTAAGAGATTGAAGACCAATAAAGAAGAAGAAGTCATTGGTGGACATAACCCCACACTGGGGTGAACCATGTAAATATTGTGTTCATGGTTTCTTTGTGCTGTAACATTTATGCTGTGAATTTGCTTAGTGCATTGAATGTTATGAATGAAATATAGATCTATGAATTTTCAATGCATTGTATATGTGTTAGATATGACTTATGATGCTAAGTGCAATGTGTATTTGGTCATTGTTACTATTTCGAACTACTTAGGGTTTGATCTGTGATGTGAATAAAGCTAATGAATTAATGTGTGTTGTTCCTAAGTACCTAGAAAAGTTTTATAATCACATATCTTTGTCCTATCTTGGTTACAGAAACTTGAGTCCTGTAACCCCCCCTGCCTCTACCTCAGGTGAGACTTTGTCTACTTCACATGTGTTTTTGAAAGGGTCGATAGTTAGGGTTTTGTTGGTGTTTTTTTGAAGCATTGAAACCTGGGTCTTCCTCTCTGCCAATAAAGGGTACATTATAGTTCATTGTTTATACATCAATGACCATGTTGTTGAACAATGTCTCTCTGATGATATAAATTGTACTAAAGGTTTATCTTTTCCTATTCTGTTATGCCTTTCACTGCTTATCTTCTTGTGACCAAATGATTCCACTTATCCACTGATTCCATTGATTCCAATTGTAAATATTCTCTTTCATATATATGTCTAGACCTGGCAATGATTTCATAAATACAATTCTTTCCATATGTCATAAGTTGTCCATAACACTGCTACTCAATTGTTTACAATGTTGACCCATTTGTCACTGTATTATCATGAAGACTTCTCTTATGTAACTGATCATCACATATTCATGTTTCTCAGATTGAATCAAATATGTCCATTGAGATACAATACATCCTTGAACATGTAACGCATATATCCCTGCCTAGAAAGTGTGCCAATGATATTCCTATAATATTTGCATGGGAACACTTCTTCTCAATTGATCAATCTATCATTTTGTATTTCTGTTGTCTGACTACTCTAAATATGTTTCCATAAACACTTCAAACTGCTTAAAGGATGGTTCTATGACCTGTAGTGGCTACTGCATAGACTCCCCCATATTCAATATTCACATTTATTAAGAGTCTCCAAGCCGGATGGCTTAAAACAATGGAGGAATCCACTGTAATGTGGAGTGACATTCTTCTTCATTTGTAGAATAATCATCTCTCTGAAATTTGACTACAATTCCTGAAATTACAATATCTTGGGCCTACTCTTTATTCACCTGCTCTTCTTTTCTTTCTCGCACTACTCCAAATCCTGCGACTTTGTGACCTATTATTTATTCACCTACTCTTCTTGTCTTTCTTTTCTTCTCAAAAAATTTGTGTATCTGACATCTATATTTTCTTTTATGGTGGGATTTATCATGATTCTACAATTCTGAGCTATGCGACCATAATTGTGGCATTTTTAACACTCAATGTTGTGGGGATCCACATAGGTATTTCTTGTTTGAACATTTCTTCCATATGCTCTACAATATACAACCTTATGTCCAAAGTTAGTACAAATAAAAAAATGAC
Organism: Picea glauca; assembly: GCA_000966675.3. Classification (NCBI taxonomy): domain Eukaryota; kingdom Viridiplantae; phylum Streptophyta; class Pinopsida; order Pinales; family Pinaceae; genus Picea; species Picea glauca. The sequence goes on along the minus strand of JZKD02S1614552.1, from coordinate 84,313 downwards.
CATACAATAAATTTTCATAAGTGAGAGTGAATGATCTTCTTTTCGGTACAGTCCTTTTGAATTCATGCCCCGGTTGATCACAATCTACTCTTTTGTTGACTCCTTCATCATGATTGAAGCTTCTTTGTTTCTTAAATATGGAATGTCTTGTTGAAGAGGTATCTCTATTATACTCACTCTTCTTTTATTCTTGTTGACCATGATTCCTTCCTTTGAGTATTTCTACATAACTCTTTCTCCTTTCTTCATTCTTCCTTTCTAGCAACCTATAGTGATTCTCTTCAAGTTTCTTTACTGATGATGTGGATGCTTCTCTCTCTTCAACATTCTTTCTAAGCTTGATAATTTTAACTCTGAATGTGACAACTTCTTCTTCAATTTTCTCAACCTCTTCTTCTTTCATCAATTCGTCTAAAGCATTGATTAATTATGATTCAAGGTCTACTATGCCCTCTTCACAATGTTCTTCTTCTAAATCTATATGACATGATGAGCATATTTATTCTTGTTATGTTATTTCATCTTATTTATCATTCTCCGACTTTGTGATGGGATATTCCTCAAAGTAGAGATTATGTAGCTTATCCCAAATTTCTTTAGCTGATGAACATTTTCCAACTTTTTCTCTTACTAGATAAGGTAATTCTTCCCAGATGAAATCCATTTCTATTTTGTTGTTTCTTTTCAATTCCTTCTTGGATGTAGTCTTTGGTTTCTTTGTAGCAGTGTATCATGTAACAACTGATTTTCAAACATCATATATTTGTGCCTATAAAAAAAAATTCATCCTGATACTCCACATTTCATATCTCTAACCATTATGACCATCAAAATGTGGTACCCCAAACATAGTGTACTCCATGATATTCCTTCCAATGGTTAAACTATTTTCTGAGGGAACCTGCTCTGATACCAATTGTTTGAAGATTAAGAGGGGGGGAGGTGAATCAGTATGAGCACTTTTACCACTTTAACCACAATATATAAAATTCAAATTTATCAGCAGTATATTATCAATGTATCATCAATATATCATGAAAATGTAAACATAAGAAACATCACATCCCATCAAATACATAGTACACCATAATTTACGTGGAAACCCAAATGGGATAAAACCAAAGATTGATTTATTATATATTGTTAAAAATACATTCATTGGACGCACCAACTTCCCAATTCTCCAGCTGCAATTGGAAGGAGGCTACAACCCATTAATTACAGGCTCCAACCTGAAGGAAGCTACAAATCCATGAATTCTCTGGCTCCAACCAAAAGGAGGTTACAACCCCCTGATTCTCAAGATCCAACATGAAGGATGATCCAAATCCCTGTGTTTTACATCACCAATCGGAAGGAGGATACAACCCCCTTTGCTTGCTTTGTCCCGCCACCCTGAAATATAAGTGTAGAACAAATTGTCACTACCACAATCACTTCCACTGTCACTATCACTAATATTCAAAATCAATGAAACTAGATTCTCTCACATGGATACCATCAACAAACCATTTAAATAAACCTATATCAACCATGCACCAACACCTTTACTAAACTGTCCATAAACCATGCACTAAAACCTGTACCAAATCATGCATCAACCATGCACCAAAACCTGTACTAAATCATGCATCACAAATGCACCAAAACATGTACCAAAAAGTGCATCAACCATTCACAAAAACCTATACCAAACCATGCATCAACCATGCACCAAACCCTGTACCAAACCATGTATCAACCTTGTACCATATCATGCATCAAACTTGTACCATACCATTGACCATGCACCAACATGTACCCTAAATCATGTACCATGAGATGTTCCTCAACCATATACCATATCACTCATGATATGTATCAATCATCCCATACACCATGTACCATAATATATCATCAATAAAGTTCCTCAAAAAAGTTCCAACCAACCAAGATCATATACCAAGTATATACCTCAACCATGCATCTAAGATGTGCCTCAAGCATGTGACAATGCCTCAACAATACATAATCAAACGTGATATCAATATAGAAAAAATGTACTTCTAACCATGTAACATACCATCACCAAGGTGTAACAAATCATGTACTAACATCAACAAGACATGCCTCAAGCATGTACCATACCATAGCCAAGCATAAGCCTCAAAACTAGTACATAAGCATACCTGTAATATTGTCAACTCCCTGTTGTATCATATAATAGATAAGTAGACAAACCTAGGTCTCAACAACCTGGCA
>JZKD02S1614552.1:58566-82062 GCA_000966675.3 Picea glauca | reverse complement strand
TGAAACTTTGAATACCTGGAGGCCGCTAATCTAATCCTCATAGGGGATATCCACCATCACAAAATCGAGCTCACAAGTTTTAATTTTAAGCCCAAAATGAGTTGCTCTGCATGCTGCGCTCAGATGCTTACTGTGCAGACCACGAACTTTGATGACCTGTTGCCATTGAAAATTATATGTGATAAAATTTGGCTCCAGAGGGGATGGCATGCTCTCTGCAAGCTGCCAAGAAAACGTAGTTCCAATTGCCTTCTACATTGGGCTATGGAGTCATTCTAAAAAAACATCCCATTGAGGAAAACAGGGAAATGTGTACACACTACTCTACTTAAAAATGAAAAAAAGCACATGGGCTCTATAAGGAGCTTATTTATGTACAATCCTATACTAATTGATTTTTACAAAATGCTAGGTGAAAGAAAACTTCCACCATATCCATTCAAGTAACTCCCTGACTGGAAGATCTTTTACTCTGTCAGTGATCAATAGAAAATAATGCAACCTTGATAGCAGAACAAATACATCCTTTAACTTCTATCCAAAGGATGAAGTTGAGATAAAGTTGGGAAGCTCCAATATATGAAGGAAATGCCACTCCAAGTACTCTTTGTCAGCCTCATAGAATGAGTGGAAAAATCCAAAAAGTTTTTAACAGATAGCCTGTTCTTCTCCATAGTTGCTCACACAGAGATGAATATCTCTGGTAAGCACAAGTGGGTGAATATTCGATGTAGGCTGACTGGCCCCGGGTGATGGTTTCTCACTAATAGGATCTAGACAGGAGATAAACTGCCCCTCTGGATCTTCCTCTTCTTCATGGCTTTCCCAAGGATCATATTCATAATCATCATAAACAGGGCCTGTGGGAAACCTCTTTTCTTTAATCTACTACTCAGTGACTTATGCAGACCAAGAATGGTTGATTTCCTCACAATATTTCTCTTTATTGAATAGAGGATAAGACTCTGCTTTATTTTCTTGGAAATCCTGCATATCTATGATTCATAGCTATCATAGATAGGTTGGCTGGTGCCAGGTGAGATCTGCTCGTTTACAAGCTTTGAACATGAGATAAACTGTGGATTTAGCTTCTCCCTTTATCCTTCATGACTCTCACAAGGATCAGATTCACAATCATAATAAAAAGGAACCATGGGAGAGCACAACTCTTCATCATCTTCACCGGGATATTCATCGCAATTTGTTTGTTCTTGGCCAATATCCAAAATTGCTTCTTCATCATAAGAAGGGATGCCAATAACCTATGTTTCGAGGACCAGAATATCCTCTACATCTCCATAAGAGAATAAAACATGATTTGCCTTCAATTCCTCTATTCTTGAAGAAAGTGATTGTATCATCTCCATCAGCTTCTCTGGGGGATGTCCCTCATCCTCATAGCTTTCATTCGAAATCATCATATTTTGATCACTATCCTCATATTCCTCACAAAAATTATGACAAATAAACTCATAGGAATAAAACTTTCGACAATGTCTATTGAAAGATGCATGAAATTCTCCCAGGGATGAAATTCTAGTAGGAGGTAAGGAGTGATACCACTGCAGAGCATCTCCTGCTAATAAGAACATGAACATCTTCATTAATACATCTTCATGATGTATCTTCCACTGATGCATGAGTTCATGAAACTCATGGAGGTGCTGAGAAGGGTTGTCCTCTTTACGCTCTCTAAATATGGGTAAATAATCACTCCATTCATTTGGAGTAGGAACAACATTGGGAAAACCAGGAACAATAGAGAAATTAAAGGGAGCAAACCTTCGAGCTAGGATTTTTTCCATTTCAAACCAATGGATTCTCCAATCGATCCTTTAACCATGGAGTTTTTAGGTGAATGATATGAAGAATGAGTGTGTCTGGTATTTTTTCACCATCAAAGACCAACTTTGATCATTGTGTTCTCCTGGGGGGCTGTAGTTGTAGGAAACTGCATTACAACAGTGGAGTCGAGGCAGTGGAGTCACCTCAGTGGAGTCACTAGGTGCAAGTGAAATATTCAAATGTTTTGATGTCTAATGCACCTTCAGAATCATAAGTTCGTTGTCGCTCTACCCAGGGAAAATATTCAATTTTTCCCTGACAACGGCGCCATGAATGTTAGCATTGAGAGTCACCCTCCCACTGCAAGAGGATAATCCCAATACCCATCAAAATATTTTTGGATTAAAAGGGTGTGAGTGGGTGAGTTAGCGAGACTTTAAGGAAAAGAAAGACAATGAAGATCACTGTAGATCAGTGATGGGCCATTGGGATATGGAGTCATAAACAGTCTGCTCAATGAAGTCATTTAATCTCCCTATTAGACAAAGGATTTAAGTGGTGGTGGGAAGGAGAAAGGAAGAAAGTGTTTGAATGATAAACCATAAAAAATGGGCAAGATGACAACATATCCTCTATCGCTTTAGGAATCCATAAATCAGGGGGTTTACAAYGATCCAGACAAGAAGAAAAAMATACGATGTTTGYTGAACCATGAAATATGGGCATGATGGAAACATATCCTCCATCGCCTCAGGAATCCATAAATAAGAGAGATTACATTCAGACAGGAACAAGAAACAAAAACATCTATTGAACCATGAAATATGGGCATGACAACAACAAATMCTCCATCACCTTAAGAATCCATAAATCAGAGAGATTACATCTAGKTAGGAATGAGAAACAGAAATGTCTGATGAACCATGAAAGATGGGCATTATGGAAACAGATCCTCCATCGCCTCAGGAATCCATAAATTAGAGAKATTACATCCAGACAGGAACAAGAAACAGAAACATCTTCTGAACCATGAAATATGGGAATGATGACAATAGATCCTCCATCTCCTTAGGAATCCATAAATAAGAGAGATTACATCCAGAAAATAAAGATAAACAAAAAATGAAAACTAAGAAGACGGTCTGATATAACAAATTAAAGTAATAATCATTAACATAAAAATTTACAATCCAGGTCCTCATGCTTACAACAAAAATATAGTCATACCAACTCTCAAAGCTTCCCTCGGTCTAGGCCAAAACTACCCCCCCTCTTACAAAATCTAAATTGATTTCTTTTATACTAATATGGGTGTCTGACTCTCAAGAGTGTGATCTGGTCACCACATTCAAATATTTTCTTGGAGTAGGATTATGTCAAACTATGCATGTATCCCTCTATTAGACGCGAGATTAGATCGGCATGGGTCTGTAGGTGAATCCATCCATGGGGTTACCTTGGGTTGACAACTCTGTTTTCCATGACCGACTCCTCCATACTTTCTAATTACTGAGTGAGTCAAGGTTTCAACCACCAACTCCATTTTCATTAACTGCCCTTTCTCGGGATTGAAACACAGCTTAATGATGAGGGGGTGACCACACAATGCTCTCATATAGGATGTTATATAAACACATGATTGTGGGGCTTCTCAAAGGTGATTTGGGTTCACACCGCTTTTGAGCCCACAATCCACCACCTTTCTCCATGTATTACATTTTCCAAACCATGGTTTCAATTGCAGGACTGCTCAACAAAATTATCGCCTGAGCACATTGTGTCCCCATAATGGACTATGGCTGTCAATATTTTGATCTTGGGAGAGGATTTATGATCAGTGGCTCAAATCTTCCCTCTTCATATCAATGGATCATATCTTCCCTTTTCGAATCAACGACTGAGATTTGCTTCGCGATTCGAGCTTTGGACTTTTCAAACCTCAAACCTCCTTTTTATTTTGTTGCTTTTACCTAGAGCGAAGGATCTGGTGACGCTTGGATCCTATTGATCGACGAATGAGACACTTTTTGGGTCTCCAGGCTTTGGGAAAATCAAATATTAAATTCTCGCTTACCTTCTGTGCTTTTTACCCGAAGTTGTTGATCTATTGACGCATGTTCGGTTCAATCAAAAACTCTTCTCCTACTTCAGACTTTGACCCCTTCAACCAGATCGATGACTGTTCTTCTCCCTTCTCTATCAATGATCGAGAGCTACTTCAAGTCTTCAGGCTTTTCCCCCCTTCTCTTTCCTTCGAAGCTCTAGATCTAGCGTTGCATGTCCATTTGAATCGGATGATTGAGATTTACTTCGGGCCTTCGGGCTTTGAGTGTTTTTCATGGAACTATACTTTGTGCAATTATGAAACTCTAAATACCTTGGGGCCGCTAATCTGATCCTCATAGTGGATCTCCACCGTCGCAAAAGTGAGCCCGCTAGTTTGTATTTTAAGCCCGAAATGAGTTTCTCTGCATGCTGCGCTCAGACGCTTCCTGTGCAGACCATGAACTTGCATGACATGCTGCTCTTGACAACTATATGTGATAACATGTTTTATTGTTGATCTATCCACTAGTTGTAAGACCATGGGTGTATGTTAAAGACTAGCCAATTGTAATTCATTCATATTTCCTTTTGTCATAACATTTATTGTTTCTCCTAAATCTATTAATGTCTTTGCAATTCCAATATTATTCATATGAATTTTTATAATGGAACTATTGGGATCAACATATTTTTACATATAACTTTTACCCATCATTAGATTTCCCAATTTACCAATAACTTGCACTATTTGTGGTTTTTTTTTATTTCTTTAAACAAAATTCCCTCACTGTATTAGCATAAGATGGTATATCTCTGAATTTTAGCAGTAATGGAATTTTAATACAAACACTCTTTAAATCATCTAATAAATCATATTCAAAATGTTTTATTTGTTTATCTACAATCAACCTTTCTAGGGAAGGGGGAATGGTAGATTGTTGTGATTGATTTATTACAGAGGAAGTTAATTTTATTGCATTAGAACTATCAATATTGTTTTTTTTATTAGGATTTTCCTCCTCTATTGGTTCTTCAATAATAATAGGAGCATCCTCATGAAGTACTTTTCCTGATCTAAGATTAACGTCATTTAGATCAAGAGGAGTAATCATATATGTAGTAACATTTTGTAGCTCAACATTGTAATCAAGTTGAGCTACTTTATTGTTGGGGTTAGAAATGGGTTGTGTAGGTAGTTGGATAGGTCTTGGAGGTTTATTTGATGGTAATTGTAATTGTTGAGGTTGTGAAATTTGTGGTTCTTGTGGTTGAGTAGGGTATGTTTGTTGGATTTGTGGGGGATATTGGGTGTGTGAAGGATATTGGGTGTATTGATAGTGCATAGGATAAGGATGAACAATCATAATTCCATAGGCAGGTCCTCTCCAACCTTGTTTCCAAGCTTGAATTTGTACTTGTTGTAGTTGCCACTCTTGCCAATGCATAGGAGGGGTTCAATTCTATTGGGGGCATTTTCGATTTGAATACCAAGAATTAAATTTTTGGGAAGGATCTTGAGATATTCCAGAAGTCCTTATCTATCAAGGTATTTTTGTTGCAACAAAACATAATTGTTTTGTAGATTCTTGATTCCCCTGGTAGACCACTTTGAGTTATGGTAGAGATGGGAAATTTTATGTAGCAATATTTTCTGTACATATACCACAAAGTTCAATGTTATCTAAAGTATATTGTATTAAATGATGTCTTTTATACTTTTGGAAAAAAAAAGTTAAGGGTGCATTCTCTTCATATTTATTTTGCTTAATTTTCAATATATCTAATTAAGAGCCAAGAGTACTGACAATATCATTTTTAAAATTGTCCAATAAATTTCCAATTTAAACTCTACTTACCCCACTGGTTTTTTATTTATTGACTCTAGAGATAGCATCCCTAGGTCCCTTACCATATTTGGACTTTCCTCGAGATATATGTTGATTAATTGGGTTAGTTTCCATTGATGTCAACTCTTGAAGAAATTCCGGTAGCGAATTTCGGTAGAACAAAGGTTTGGGTAATGGACCCAAGTTTGTTTGATGGATAATGGTATGAGTTTTGATACATTTTCAAGTAAGACTATTCTATATGGATATTACATGTCATTCCATTTCCGGTGGTATGTGGAACGTCACATAACTCTTCACGTTTAGTGATTTATGGCCATGTGAAGTTGGAGAACCCCCATGAGTCATCTAGAAGCCCCCAAAAGTCAAAGTGTTTGCAAAATAAATTATTTAAATGATAAATTTAATGGAGAACTCCTTAAAATAAGGAAAGTGGGATGCTACATGAAAGTATAAATAAGAGGCAAGGCTCTCTCATTTAACAACACTTGAATATCTATTTTTGTGAAAGTTTATTTGGGAAGGTATTATTGACAGATAAAAAGTGCAACAGAAAAAGTGCGGCAGAAAAAGTGCGGCAAGAAAAGTGTGGAAGAAAAAGTGTGCAAGAAAATTGTGGGAAAAAAAGAGTATCAGAAAAAGTGTGGCATAAAAATCACGGTAGAAAATTCATGGTAGAAAAAGTGTGGCAGAAAAATTGTAGTAGAAAACGTGCGGCAAAAAAATTGTGGAAGCAACATGGTTCGGGTCTATTTATGAGAGATATGGAACATCTTGCTTGAGGTATGTTTTGTGAGCTAGGGTTTATCTCTTGAGATGGTATTGGATGTTCAGTATTGCTACATATATTAGATTTTTTGAGGGATACAATTGGTATTTTGTTGTTTGTATTTGGCATATGGGTATTGGTCTTTTGGTTGTGATGTGTTGTTGAAGTTGTTGGTTTAGCTTGATGATACATAACAGTGAGGTTGTGGCACATGGTGTTTGGTTATGGATAGTGTGATTTATTGCTAGAGAAATTTTAATGGTTATATTGGTATATTTATTTGGTGTATGGTTGAGGTACATGGTTGAGACAAGTGGTTGATGAGTTGGCACATACATGAGGTGTATACTTGATGATGTCGGTACATCTTGATTAGTCATAGTTGATGTGTATTTTATGCATGATTGATACATATTTGGTGCATGGTTTATGCACTTATTGATGGTACAGGTTGAGGTACAGGTTGGTGCAAGGCTGATGCACTTGTTTATGGTATAGGTTGATAACAGGTTGTTTGAATAGGTTATTGTGATAGGGTATTTATACAGGTTTGGTGCATGGTTGATGAATTTGTTTATGGTGCAAGTTGAGGTATAGGTTGATGTATGGTATATGTTGGCACAATTTATTGGTACAGGTTGTTACAGGTTGATTACAGGTCGATTGGTACAGATTTACAATAGCATATCTCATAGTGATAGTGTGACAATAGTTCCATCATTCTACTTCTACATCAGGGTGGTTGGACGGGACAAGGACGGGTGGTTTTAGCCAGCTTTCGGTTGTAGCCAAAGAGCATAGGGGGTTGTAGCCTCCTTCTGGTTATAGCCAGAGAATTGGGGAGTTGGAGCTTCCCTCAGGTTGTAGCCTGAGAAACTAGAGGGTTGGAGCTGCCTTCCAGTTGCAGCTAGAAAACAAAGGAAGTTGGTGCTTCCAATGAATGCAATTCTTCAAGACATATAAGAAAAAGCATTTTGTGGTTTTCTCCTGCTTTGGGTTTTCATGTAAAAACACTGGTGTACCGTGTATGTGTATGACTGCTTGTTTTTTCATTTTTTATTTACTCTGGAATTATTGGATGATAATGCTACACTGATATAACACTTGCACTATATGGTTGAAAAGGTTTAAATTTCTCTATAACTGATTCACCCCTCCTCTCAGTAATCCAACAAGATATGAGTACATAGGTCACAAATTTTTGGATAGGTTAAGTGAGAAATATATCCTTTACCACGAAATTAAGCACATCAATCCATTCATATCTAATTCCAAAAATAAAAATGACTTTAAGAGTATCCAAATCTAGATGATTCTACCTTTCTCTTTTAACAATATAATGAAATCTTTCTAAGTAATTATCAAGGCTTTCATCCTCTTTTTGTGTCATTTAAAAAATTATTTCTCATGCCTTGATTTGTACAATAATCATGATACTTTAAAAGAAATGTTTTTCACATTCCATCCCATGTTTTGATAGTATAGTTCCTAAACCCATAAACCAACGTAAAGCCACATCCTTAAGGGTGGCTACAAACAAATTACTTTTTTTAGAATCAGAAGAACAATCATAGATGTGACATAATACATCAAATTCGAAAAGAAAAGTCTTTGGGTCCTCATTCATCATACCATGAAAGTTGGGTAATGTTGATGGTGGTATGTTCTTCATTTGGACTACTATTGTTGGATCAAGAATCGAGAACCCAAATTAATTTTCAATAGTTGATGTTCATGTACCCTCTAGCCTTTCATGTCTTTCTTATCATTATTGTCTCTCTTCCTCTCCACTTCCAGGTCATATTTCCTCTTCTTGATCAACAAATATCCCAAATATATTGTCTTTCCTAACATGTACAGATTCCTTCGATCAGGCAGATAATTCTGGTTCATCAATACAATTTTCTAAAAGTGTGATTTCTAGCTGACCACTAATCAATTTTTCATATTGAGGATTGGATGAGAGTATGAAAACTTCTTGTAATATTTATGGAATTATCCCTTTGGAACTTCCTTCTTCATATTTTGTTTTTCCTTTTTTTTGTGCAGTCACAATCCTTCCTAATCGTCCTCCTCTTGTAATTCTACTTTCAAATAGTTTAGTTGATGGTGTGGATCTTACATTACCGTGTGATGGAGTGGGTGAATTGGTGGTTGTTGTATTCCTACCATTAGTAAATCTACCTCTAGTATCTCTACATTGGTTCATGCATTCTACTTATCATGAATTAAATAGGTGAAGAGAGACTCACTACATATCTACTTATAGTGAATGTGTGGGTTCTTACCTCTCGCATTACTATATATATATCCCCCTGAATTCATTCCTATATGCATTTAAAATGATAAAAATAAAATCTAATTCCTTTTTGCAATCCCCCGACAACAAAAAAAAAAATGTCAGTCAGTTCAATTGATTGAACTTTGCTACATCAAATTCATCAATCTAGTATTCATAAACTGATGAAGTGCATGCACTATATATATAGGATTTTGTTTATGAAATATTTCTAAATGAACATTATGAAATACAAACTACTCATTATCTTGCTACAGAAACATAATTAATGAAATACTACAGAAACAAAATTAATATAAAGCTATATAAATGATTCCATGCACTTGAATCTGTTAACCTACTAAATTATAAATTGCAGTGTTGTTACAATCTTTCAATAATTATGTGAAATTAAGGTTTTTGTAATCAAATGAGATAAACTATATTCAATTAAAAAAATTATGCACTAGTATTTATGTAGTGTCTAAAAGCAACATTCATAAATTGAATTGAAATCTTCTGCAAAAATAAATGATGGTAATAACAATCACGCTTTTTTCTAATTTAAATAAAATATAAATAGAACTTAATCAACGTATACCTCACACAGGGGACCCTCATAGTTTGGTTTACGTTGTTGAAAATGCTACAGAACTAGACTACAAATTAATAACTAACAACACATAAGATTGAACAGTCAACCAGAGTTTGTATTAATTCTTAGAATCAATATAGTAACATTACAATCATTCTAGATCACATAATATCATCCCTCGTAAGCTCTCAAGATGAAGTATTTATACATTACAATGATCTCTTTGGATCCAAAACCCATGGATCTCTATAACAGATTTGACTAGAAAAAAAATCACATATCTTTTATAAATATGATTTAATATAGTCGTGGCTAGAAGAGCTCACTTTGATGACCCACATAGAGAGAATTTCATGAAATTGATGCATGAAATTCTCTTACTTGATTTTTTGACACCTTGTGGATGATTTGGTTCTTAAGAGCTTGAATTCCCTACCATTGTGTTCTACATTGACCTAGAGTTTGACATCACTCCCACACTAGCCTAGTTGACTCAGAATCATGATTGATAGGTAAGAAACCATCTAGGGAGTATTTTGAACATCCTCCAAATCATGAATTATCCTTGGGATTTGCACAACCTTGCAAAGTTGTGAAACTACTACAGAATGTTTAGTCGCTGCAGAAATATAAAGTTTCTATAGAATCTATGATTTTGTAGTGACTTATTAATAAATTGACTTTAATACTAATTTGCATAAGGAAAGGTGAAAATATGAAAGAATAAACAAAGTTACCTTGAATGTGTCCTTTGATATACACATCTTGTCGTTAAGGGGATAACCATGGAAAAAGAGGTGATAATAGAGTGTAAGAGAGTTCATAGGTGGAGTTTCAGAATGAAATTTAATCATGGAAATGACAAAAAGAGTTCAATTCGAGGACCTAAGACCTTCCCCTTCTTACTAAACCCAAGGGTAGCATACAATTTTGAAAAATATATAAGGGTTTAGACCCTTATCCCCCTCTCTTGTGGAATCATAGTCCCCTATTGTTGGTTGTGGAGCCTGATTATCTTCCTGATTCAGAGGTCTTTGTTTTTAGCCATGTTTATACCCCATGAATAATTTACACCCAAAAAGAATGTACACTCCACCACATAGGGGAGTGAAGAGGGAGGTTACTCCCTTTGCGAGGGTTAGGGGGCGAAGCCCCCGAAGGAAAAATTGCCTTGTACATGTATATTGTAATTTCATAGTGAATATGGACCATTCATTATAAGGTATCAGATCTTACGGTAGAAGTTATGTTAGGGTTTTCTTCCCTAGAAGGAAACCCTATTTTATGAGGTAAATGTATTGTGTCTATGTATCATTGTGAATATTGTATTCTAAGAGAGGAGACTGTGAGAGAAAGAAGAGGAAGTTACATAAGGTGTGTTGTAGGTTGTATCCCTTCATTTGTTGGGTAATAATAAAGGAAAGACCTGTCAATTTCTCTGGTGGACATAGCCCACACTGGGTGAACCACGTATATCTGTGTCTCTATTGTATTTTGTATCTTCTGTGTTTTTATTTCCGCATTTGTTTTATTTTATTGCTCCATGATCCTGTTTTTCTAACACCCTATAAATTGTGTAGACTAGGAGGCTTTAAGCTTGGTTATGAAATTTGAGAAGAAAAACTAGAGAGTACTCACGCTTCCCAAGTGGGTTCATGTGAACTTTCAATGCCTAATGTATTAACTTGGGTGGCTTATAGTAGCTCAGTAGAGAGTGTTGTGGATTATACGGGGAAAAATTAAAAATTATAAGTAACATAAATAACATTAACATAGGGATAAAGTTCCTTGAAGGGGTGAATTATGTAATGCCCTGTATTAATAATGATAATAATAATAATAATAATAATAATAAGTATTTAAATAGCATAAAAATAGAAAGAAGATAAATAATAAAAATAATTAGTTTATTAATAGAATAAAAGGGTAAAATAAGAAAAGATTGTTGAAATTTATCCTACCCAACACCCGGTATTTAGCTCAAAATAAAATCACTTTATATACTAAAAGAACAATAGAGTAATCAACTAAGAATGCATTGGAAGCATAAAAAATGAAACCAAATCAAGCACACATAAACACCAATATTTTTGGGTAGATACCCCTGGAAAAACCCTGGAGGGAAAAATAGTGTTGAGAATGATTTTATTATGCTAAAATCAGGGGTCTCGTAACATGGATAGTGGTCCATTGAGAGAAATAAAATTGCAGACAAACCTAAAAAATTATGATCCATTGTACGACCCATAACTACATTCTTTTCATGGTGTACATGATTATCTCCACTGAAACCCACCCACATGTATGGAAATTCTGTACATAACGCTTCATAAAATGTGACAATCTCTTGTGGCTTACATTGACTAAAATCCACCCGTGCTTCCTATATTTTCTCTTCTCCTTGACCTGATATCTAGATGGAAGTCCTTCTCCACCTATAAAATATCTTGAATCATAGTCCTTTGTGATTCAATACTCTTGAAATCAAAGGTCCTTCTCTACTCTCAACAATCTCAGGTCTCTTCCTCCTTCACCCTAGCCTTACTTTTATAATCATGATTTATATTCTATTTCTAATCTCCAAAGTGATTGACGGTTGAGATTACTTCTCACACCCACTTTAGATTTTAAAAAATGCTAATTTATTTTATCATTTTCCTTAAATAACTCAATTAACTAATAACATAATTAATTAATAAAATCAATTTACTTTAATAATTCCTTTAATTGAAGTAAATTCAAGAGTATAAGGCTTTGGATGATTCCCACACATCTAGACACATATCCCTGTGAGAAAATACCTTTATGATGATACCACTAGCTTCAACACTTCCTTTTAGTGAGGAAGGTATTATGAACCACTCCAAGTCTATCTCTAAAGAACAAAAACTTCCCATTTTCCAAGGGTTTGGTCAGAATATTTGCAACCTTCTCATCCATGTAAATATATTGAATCTTCACTGCTCCCTTATGGATCCTATTCTGAATGAAGTGGTATTTGATCTCAATATGATTGGATATGACATAGAATAATGGATTCTCTAAGAGTTTGATACAACTTTTATTATCACAATATATCACCATAGGATCCAACTCCTGATAAAATAAACATGTGAGCAACTTGTGAATCCAAATTGCTTCACATATAGCCATTCCCACTTCCATATACTATGCCTCTAATGAAATTAGTTCTACACAATTTTTCTTCTTGATGAACCAAGTAATCATTGTTGATCCCAAGCTAAAGCAACACTCTGAGGTGCCCCTTTTGTCTACTACATTGCCTATCCAATATGAGTCTGTATATACCTAAAAGTCCACTCCATATCCTCTAAGATATATAAATCCATACTCCATTGCACCTCTCAATTACCTAAGCACATGTTTCATTGCTACCCAATGCACCTGCCTCAGATCCACCATGAACCGACTCAAGGTGTTCACAACAAAACAAGGACCCTATAAGATTCTTATATGTCCTTAGATCCACCAACTCTGAATCTAAAGTCACCACCTTCTTTATATTGGTAATCATAGGTGTAGCCATCGATTTACATTCCTCCATCTTGAATCTCCTCAAGGTCTCCATTGCATAATTCTCTTTTCCAAGGAATATCTCTCATGATAACTTCCATACCTCTAAACCCAAGAAATAATGCATCAAACCAATGTCCTTCATCTCAAAATCACTCACCAAATCTACTTTGCAACCTGAAATAMGCTCCTTTTCACCTATGAAAAATAAATTATCAACATACARAATGAATATGAGTTGATTTGACCCAACAATTATGAAGTACAAGTTAATATACGCCTCACTCTTGGTAAATCCCATACTCTGCAAGTATCCATCGATCCTGGAATACCATGMCATGGGTGTTTGTTTGAGTCCATACAAGGATTTCTTAAGCCTACACACATGAGACTCCCTCCCATTCACCTYAAAGTCTTGAGGTTTCTCTATGTATACATCTTCCTCAATGATCTTGTTGAGGAAAGCTATTTTCACATACATCTGATGTATCTTCCACCTCATAATTGAAGCAATAGAAATAATAKCTAGAATAGAATCATACCTAGTGATTGGAGAAAATGTCTCCTCGTATTCCACTCCCTCTTTCTAGGAGAAACCTCTCTCCATAAACCTCGCTTTGAACTTCTTGATGCTACCATATGTAGTATTCTTGATCTTGTAAATCCATCTATAACTCACAAATAACTTTCCCCCTTTGATCTTGGCACTATGTCCTAAAAATTATTTCTTGTAATAGAGGTGTACTCCTCTACCATGGCATCCTTCCATACTTTTTTATCTTCTTCTTCCTCAAAACTGGAAGGCTAAGCATCAATGGCGCTACTCATAAGTGCCATATAGTTCAGAAACTTCTTTCCGAGCATTTTCTCTCTAATAAAACTCCTAGAATCTTCACCAACATCCCTCAATGTTTGTAATATCCACCAAGGTCTCCTAACAAGACTAGAAAGTATAAATCCTCCTCCCCACCTGAAGTATGAACTATTGATTGTTTCTCATCCTTCAGAGCCTACTGTTCCTTGTCATTTTTCACTGCTAATGAGAGTACTCCTACATACCAAGTTCTCATTGAACTTAACATATTTTCTCACAATTGTCTTCCTCTACACTCGAATGAATATTATGTAATCCTTTGAGGTCTCATCATACCCCACAAATATACCCTTATGTGCTGACGGATCTAACTTCCTCCTCTTCTCCATAGGCACATGGATATAAAATGGACAACCAAAGATCCTAAAATGACAAATCTCTGGATTCACTCCTAAAAATGTCTCTTTTGGAGTCATATCCCCTAATATCCTATGAGGACTCTTGTTCTGCACATACAATATTGTGTTACATGCCTCTTCCCACAGGAACATAGGAAAATATTGGTCATGTATCATATCCCTAACATAACTGATGATGGACCAATTATTTCTCTCTTCAACCCCATTCTGGTGAGGGTTGTATGAGACTATTAGACCCCTATTGAACCATGCCTCCTTGAAAAAATCCTTGAAGTTATTGGAGGTGTATTCTCCCCTGTTATATAACCTCAATACCTTTATGTTGTTACCTGTATGGTTCTCTATCTGAGATCTAAACTCCTGAAACTGAATGAAGACCTCATTCTTTGTCTTCATAAAGAAGATTTAGGTTTTCCTAGAAAAATCATCAGTAAACATCGCATAGTATAATGATCCTTGTAATGATGCTACTGACATCATCCTACTCACATATGAATGGATAAGATACATAATCCCCTTGGTCCTACTCTCGCTACTAGGAAAATCATCCTTGGAATTATTTCCAAGTGCAAACCCTTTGCACACTCCCTACTGTTCAATTCTGAACTCTACAAGACCTATAACAATCCCCCTCAGAATCAACAATTCCCTGTAGTGTAGGTGTCTCAACCTCCTATTCCATAAATCACACATGTTTTCATTGTTGTGTACCAAATCCTAAATTGGCTTTCCCTGCAACATGTACAACGTGTTTTCTCTAACCCTAATGACCAATGCATTGTCTGGGTTATGTTTCTCTCAACGTATGAGTACTTTCTCTCTATAGAAAGTAATGAAAAAACCCCTGTCCTCCATAGTTGAGACTAAAAGAAAATTATTCTTCAAACTTGGTACGTAAAGCACATCATGAGAATCCAACAAACCCCCTGACTTGAGATGGAATGTATTCATTTCCTCTCCCTTCACTACATACCTGATGTCATCACCAAGATCCACATGAACATTTGAGTCACTCTCTGTCAGACTACTAAATATCTCACTTTATTATTTCATATGAAGAGATTCACCACTGTCTAATAACCAAGAACTCCTTACAGTTGTGATTGTAGGAAGGCAAGAAACCAATGAGAAATCCTTCTCAAACTTCATTGAAAACTCATCAAGTTGTGTCTATGTTGATGTTGTTGTATGCATATTTCCATTACGCTTCTTCTTCTTCTCTATAAACTATGATGCATAATGTCAATTATTATGACATGAGAAACACTTTATTTTACTCAAGTCCTTCTTATTTCATGGCTATAATGAACCTCATCATTGTTACCCTTATTTCTAGAACTCTTTCCTTTGCCCTTACTTGTCTTCCTGACAAGAGCCAAGTTATCTTCATCACCTCCATGTTTGTTTCTCTTAGACTCCTCTCGAGTCTCTTCCTGAATGCAATCATTCCAAAGTCTCTACCAATCTGGGATATGTTCTCTAGCAAAAAATCCCTTGAAAAATGGTTCCCATGACTTGGAAAGACCATTCAATGCCACATTCATGAGCTCTGTGTCCTTTATTTTCTCCCCTATGGTTGTAAGTTGATCACATACCTATTTGATCCTCATGAGATAATTGGTAAAATTATCATATCTAGACATTTGAACAAATATGATTTTATTCCTTAATACCATCTTCCTATTCATGTTTGTGCTCTGGAATAACCCTACCAAGGCATACAAAATATCTTTGGTCATCTTCTTCTCGGATAAGTGAGGAATTATATGATCATTCATTGAATCCAAGATGAACCTCTATGCTTTTATCTCCTTCTTGTTGTGACTCCTTAAATCCAAAAGTTACTCTTTCTTTCAAAAAGAGGAAATTAGATGCTCCATCCAATCTTTATTCAACCCTTTATGGTGTTTTTTCCATCCCTAACAACTGATATTTTTTCCCAGAAATAACTTGTTGTTGAAAACTTCCCCTATACTGACCTATATGGACTTGTATGAAAATGTCACCACGATATCCCACGTATGTACACAATAGTTATCATTGAAACCCACGTACAGACATGATTGTGACCACTATGGCCCACATATACGCGACTGTGATCAAATCCTCCCATGTATGTATGCGTGTGTACTTTCAGTGACCTGCGTACACCTCTATACATGTGAAAAAACAATTTTTACCTCTATATGATTGTTTCCCATAAATCCATCCTTCCATTTTCGCCTATTTTTTATGGATCTTCTATGGATATAATATCATGTACTTGGTTTCCTCCCTCTGATCACTTGCTCTTATACCATGTTGAAATTTATCCTACCCAAAACCTAGCAATTATCTCAAAATAAAATCACTTTATCTACTAAAAGCACAGTTGAGTAATCAACTAAAGATGTAGAAGAAGCATAAACAAGGAGACCAAATCAAGCACACATAAACACCAATATTTTTGGGTAGATACCCCTAGAAAAACCATGGAGGGAAAACCAATTTTGAGAATGACTTTATTATGCTAAAATTAGGGATCAGGTAATAAAGATAATGACCCACTGAGAGAAATATAACTACAGACAAACCTAGAAAATTTTGATCCATTGTATGACCTAGAACTACACACTTTCCGAGGTGTACACGATTTTCCTTTACAAAACCAATGTATGTACGTGGATATATCCACTAAAACCGATGTACACATATGTAAAGTATGTACAAAAAGATTCATATGAAACAACACTCTCTTGTGGCTTCTTCTAACTAAAACCCACCTGCATTGCCTTTATTCTCTCTTCTCCTTGATCTGATCTATAGATGGAAATCCTTCTCCACCTATCCAAGATCTTGAATCACAATCCTTCATGATTCAATACTCTTAAAATAAAATGTCCTTCTCTACTCTCAACAATATCAAGTGTCTTCCTCCTTCACCCTAGCCTTTCTTTTATAATCTATTTCTAATCTCCAAAGTGATTGATGGTTGAGATTACTTCTCACACCCACTTGAGATTTATAAACATGATAGTTTCTTTTAGCACTTTCCTTAAATAACTCAACTAATGGATTACATAATTAATTAATAAAATCAATTTACTTTAACAACTCATTTAATTAAAGTAAATTCAAGAGTAGAAGGCTTTGGATGATTCTCACACATCTAGACACATATACTTGTGTGAAAATACCTATCTGATGCTACCACTAGCATAAAAAAACATAAATTAAGGAAAGCTAAATTAAGAAAATGATGAAAATTACATGATTAATTATGTAATGACAAGTGTAACTTATGCATATAACCTATTACATGAATGTGTAAGAAAAATTTGACATAATGAAGGAGGAGGAGAAAAATTGATATCTTTTGGATGGGAAATTTGAAGAAAAGGATTGGAAACTGTCATAGGTAGGTGATTAAGGGATCGAGGGCTCTCAATCGTGATTACAAAGGGGATTGGTTTGGAGGGGAGTCAAGTATGTGATCACACTCAATGTTTCTACTTTCTTTGTTTAATTGTTACAATTTCTATATTTATTTATTCTTTTAATTGAATTAAAATTTGGTCCATTACATGAAAATTGGGTGGAACTTGATGTTGGTCATGTCGCTTCTTGTACTTGGCATTGAATTTCTGCAATATGTGATGGATTTATTGGCGGATGTGTTGAATCCGTTCAACAAATTTGGCTGCATTATCAACCTCTATTTGATCATGGATATATTCTTCTTGCGTGGATGCAATGGAAATAGCTACATCAATTGGGGCCAATGGGTGGAAATCCAAGCACACTTGAAAGGGGTTATGGACAATAGAGATATGAAGGGCTCTATTGTATCTATGATGTGCAAGGATGTTTGGAGTTCTATATTCTCAAGATATGCACAACATCATGTTTAATACCTTCATTTGTTCATTAGTTTGGGGGTGGAAGGAAGTTGATTGTGTGAGCTTGTTATCCATAAATGACCACAAACTAGACTAGAATGTGCTTAAGAACCTACTATCAGGATCTAAAATAATAGTTTTTGGTATCCCGAAATGAACCCAAACATGCTCGAAGAAGAATCTCTTGTAGGGTGTCAAAATTATCATCTTAGAGAATTGATCAAAGACCATGAAGACATGGTCATTACCACTCTTGGTTGAAGGTAGACTGATCCAGGATCTTTCCATCGAAGTGACTTATAAATAATTGTATTAAATGAGCATAAATTAAAGTGCACCATAAAGAAGGAAAAGCTCAATAATGAAGAGACATAAGCATCAAATCTGAACACAAAAACTTGATAAAGGAGTTCTTCCCTGGTGGACTATGTCTCTGGGTCCTACTCTCAAATGGGTAGGCATTTTTATTAACTCAACAAAATAATTTGGAAAAATACATAAGTATACCTAATTATGGAATTAAGTTGCATAATATTTTCTCATATCAAAAACCAGAAAACACCAATGAATTCATGGCGTTGAATTACCCAAAAATGACTGTCTCCATGCCTCAATCTGACTCTGGCACTCCCAGACCCATGAGAAATATTGTCTCGGTTTCCATGCCTACAACCTACAATTAATTCATTGTACTTTGTCTTGAAAAACATGCCTGGGCATACCGTCGAGCACCCTCCCCCTATTCGTGGGAAAACTCAACATTTAAATTAAATGTTGGGTGGACTAACCAACGGTTGTTAGAGACTATGTAAGGAATTTGGATAGGGGGAGGTCCCAGGGTCGAGCCTACGGGCCTCCCATTTTGGGATTATAGTTATAACAATATATATGTGGTTTGGAACCGCTACCAAGTTTGGAGTTGTTATTTAGATTTGTCGGAATCATAAGTTTGGCCACCAAATTTGGTGGTACCTCTACCAGATATGGTGGGCCTTTTTTTTATTTTTGAAAATTTGGTTATGGGCCCTCATTAGGAATTTTCCCACTGCCACGTTTCATCCCATGATTGTGCCATGTGGCAGTGAACCATTGGCCCACACCATCCACTTGCATAGTCAGCCTGCCATGTCCCGTACGGTTTGCCACATGGTTGTACAAAATGCCACATATATTGTATGGATGTTGACATCATTTGTACCAATGATGATGTCAGAAATACAGATGCTGACTCATCCTTGCTGAATGGGCTAGGTTGACCAAAACTTTGACCATGAATATATTTTGATCTGTAACTCTATTTAACGAGTCGTTTACACTGTTGGAAAGCTTACGATGTTATCTTTGCGATGATGCCAATTTCACTAAGTTTTGAGGACTATGAATTTTTTCCCTTTCTCTATCTGTTGAGGCTATTCTGAGCTTCATAAGTTGCTTCTGTGAATTATGAGGTGTCCTTAGTATTCTCTGGATCCTTTTTGGATCACGTCTTCCCACTGAGATATTTTTGGACCGCCAAAATATTTCATAAATCAACATATAAGTGAGGGAAGAGTTCCCTCACCTTGCCCTTCTCAATCCACTTTTCCTTAGATGTGTTCCATTTAATCCTACTCGAAGATAATCAACATCAACTCTATGTGAAGTCATCTTCCTTCTATCCAAGATCATATCTTCCTTTAACTCATACAAGTACTCAGGAGAAAACTCATCAACTAAAGGTATTGAAAATTCCTCATCTTGATCCATGATCGTGGGAGGCTCAAAAAGTTTCAAGTTTTCCACATTTACAACTGAGTATATATGCATATATGGTGGAATATCTAGACGAAAATCATTGGTACCACTTTTCTCTAAAATAGTGAAGGGTCCATAATGGATGGGCTTGAGTTTCTTTCCTTCACCCTTCAATATTCCCTTACTGATGTGAGGCCATACCTGGTCTCCAACCTGAAATTGATGATCAACCCTGTGTTTTTCATGCCAAGATGTATACTGTGCTTCAATTTTCTCCAACTGTTCCCTGACTGCTTGATGCAATGGTTGGATCCTCTGGATGAACTTGCAGGCTATGTCTTTACTTCTTTCATAATTTGAAATGAAATCTCTCCCATACATCAAGTACACAAGAAATTTAGGTAAATACCCAAAACATGTGTCGAAAGGAAAACACTAAGTGGAGGAATGTAAGGCTCGGTTGTAAGCATGTTGTACATAGGGTATCTGTTCATCCCATAACTTGGGATGCTTGTTGTAGTATCCTTGAAGAAAAAGTACCATTGCTCGGTTAACAACCTCTGTATGTCCATTGGTATGTGGATGGAAAGTAGTGCTCCTCTTCAACTTGGTGTCCATCATTATCAACAAACTTGTCCAAAAATGACCAAGGAATCAAGTATCTCGATATGAGATAATGTATGTGGGTAAACCAAAGTGAACCCAAACATATTGAAAGAAGAGATTAGTAGTCTTATCAGCAGTGATATACTTTTTACATGGAATTAATATAAACATATTGTTGAACCTATCCACTAAAACATACAAATAGTCATGACCCATTTTCGATATCGGTAAACCCCCTACAAAATCCATGGAGATACATTCCCATGGATAGGATGGAACAGACACTGGTGAGTATGGCCCCAATTTTCTATTAGTGGTAACACAAGTACAACACATCACAAACCCCTTTACATATTTAGTTACAATTTCTTTCATCTGAGGCCAGTAACAAAACCTTTGTAGATGAACCTGTTATCACCCTATAATTTATAGGATCAACTGGTGAATGGAATGTTATCTCTCTAGTGTTTTTTTGTTTGTCAAATGATTTTTCATTCTGCAAATAATTTGAGAAAAGAAAGAAAAAGAAAAAGAAAAGAAAGAAAAAGAAAAAGAAAAAAAGAAAAGAAAGAAAAAGAAAAAGAAAAGAGGTCATAAAAGAATTTCAATAAGATTCCCACACAATAACAGTGACTTGGTCCATACAATTTCAATCATGGCCAAGTTCTTTTAAATTGATGTTGATAGGAATAGTGAATAATATTGGCTAAACTGTTTAATCTTAGCCAAGTGATCTAGGTTAGTTAGTGAATAAATCTGGCCAGACTGTCTAATCTTGGTCAGATAGCCCTAGGGTAGAGTAATTTCTTAGCCCAACAGTTTAATTTGGGCTAATTGTCATAGGAAGTTAGGTTAGAACATAGGCTAGTTTTCTTTACTTCAATAAAACTAACTCGATGATCAATGTTGGACCATGTTTTGAATGCTTGAAAAGTTGTTTGCCTAACCCCTTGGTGATGTAAAGATGTAAAATCTTGGGAAAAACCCATGATATGCTCTTATCCTAAGTTTTTCAGGGCGCATATGCTTTCGCGCCCACATTTATGCACCGCTCATGTATTAACAGCCCAGATGATTGTGCCTGGATCTATGGTGGACAAATATTTCCGGGACCCCCCCCTCCCCCCCCCATCGTTCTACCTTTAATGGAGGGGAGGTGGTCCAGAATCGTTGATAATGCATGCACGCCTATGGACAACCCAAGTTTCGGCTCTTAGATATACAGTCTATATTGGATTCCAGACCCCCCTGTCCATTCTGCCTTTAATGGAAGGGGGGGGGTCCAGAATGTGTGTTAAAGAGAACACATAGATCTGCGGTCCAAAGGAAAGTACGCAGATCGACGTCCCAAGGTATTTTTCAGACTCCCTTGACTAATCTACCTTTAACGATGAGGGGTGTCCGGAATGGAATCTTACTCTGGCAGGCCCCCTATCTATACGTGGCATGAATCTACTGGTCCCAAATCCCACCGTCTCTCACTTCCTAACATACCACATCACCTCCTGATGTCATCATCCACCTTTCCAAAAGAGTCACATCCCATAACTCCATTATTCCTTCTCCCTCATTCACTCGTGGTAAGTCCCCTCACCATGATTTTTTCCCCCAATCGATAACCACCACATCACCCATCCATATCCCTCAGCCATTGTCACCTGCCATCCCACATTCTAGATGACCCATTGGCCATTTATTACTGGATAACTTATCCATTAACCAGCTGACCTATCCCCCACACCCAACGGATACTCATTTATTTAAAATTACCCTCACTCTTCATTCCTTCACCATTTACCCACTCATTGCACCAGAGAATTTACCCTATTTTCTTCTCCATTACATTCATTCACCCCCCATCTATAGTCACCCCCACTAATATTGTTTTATTTCCAGGTATTGTTATAGTAATGGCACCAAAATCAAAATGAATAGAAGTAGAGGAGAATCTGTTTCTCCCGCCTCCTGTCGATCTCGACAGGATACCACTGGCTGACAAAGACTACTTAATTGCAGACACTAAGTGTGATTTTGACTTCATAGACCTTCAATCATGGCTTAAAGAAGTCTTCCTAGACCAGAGTCATGAAATTGGACTATGGGAGTCCAACCTACCCCTGTATCTCTTCCCCCAGATTCACCATTTCCTAGAGTTCTCCCTCAAGTGCCAAGCCCACTATATTCCTAAGAAAAGAGCCATCGTATCCTCATTTGGGGAAGTTCTCTTCCTCATCATGCCAGAAACCATTGACCAAATGATGCAAATATCTCGAGCCAACTCCACATCACATTTTAACCTTGAAATCCTTACAAAGTTATACCAGAAGATGACTTTTCCTCAAAGAGCTCAAATATTTGAGCTTTTTCTTCCACAATCYRCTCAGCTCCCCACTACAAATCCCCCTTATCCTTCCTCCATGTTCTCAACCAAAGGAAACTAGGTTATCATGTCCTTATGCACCTTGTTGGGTTATTATTCAGATCAGTGGGTAGATGAACCCATTCTAGGATTTTTGTCTATTTTCTCCACCAATGAGAAGCCTACTACACAATTCGACTTCAACATGTTCATGGCGAACAATATTCATGAGAAATTTGTCAATTTCTCCACAGAAGGCATGTTCCAGTACTCTTCAATACTAGCATACCTGTTCATTTTCTTCCAAGCGGACAAATTTACTTTTTCCATGTAGAAGATGGATGAAGATGGCAGACCGTAGGCTATGACCGCATGAACTTCCCTTCTCAGACATAACTCCATGGAATTCAGTTTCAAGCAGTTCATCGATCAACTCTACCACCTAGTGGTGAGTATGCTCAACTGCCCGAACCCAAGATTAATGACAAAGTTCAGAGGATCCTACATCTCTCGAATCATACAAAGACTGGTGATTGGTACATGTACCAAACTCACAATGAGATCAGAGTCTATGGGTGTGATTTGGCCCCATATAAATTGCCCAAATACTTACCTGTCAGAATTTTTTCTCTGGAATACATAAGGCAGATGATAAACTTGGATGATATTCACTTTGTGTATTTAAAGAAGAAGCAACATCTCAGAATCAAAGGGAAGACTAGGTCTTTCATCTACAACAATCGAGGCACTGGGGAGGAAGCAGACAGGTTGTTGAAGGAAATGAAATTCTTTATGAGTATTACATGGCACTACGATTTGTGCAGGATCATTT
>JZKD02S1614552.1:7848-41360 GCA_000966675.3 Picea glauca | reverse complement strand
ATAATACATGCACGCATCTGAATGACCCATGTTTTGGCACTTAGATCTATGGTCTGTATTGGATTTTGGACCCCCCCCATCCATTCTACCTTTAATGGAAGGGGGGGGGTCCGGAATGTGTGTTAAAGAGCGTGCACAGATCTGCGGTCCAAGGGAAAGCACGTAGATCGATGGCCCAAGGTATTTTTCATACCCCCCTGACTCATCTACCTTTAACGATGGGGGGGGGGTCCGGAATGGAATATTACTCTGGCGGGCCTCCTATCTATACGTGGCATGAATCTACTAGTCTCGAATCCCACCGCCTCTCACTGCCTGACATACCACATCACCTCCTGACATCATCATCCACCTTTCCAAAAGAGTCACATCACATAACTCTGTCAGTCCTTCTCCCTCATTCACTCATGGTAAGTCCCCTCACCATGATTTTTTCCCCCAATCGATAACCACCACATCACCCATCCGTATCCCTCAGTCGTTGTCACCTAACATCTCACATTCTAAATGACCCAAATGCCATTTATTACAGGATAACTTATCCGTTAACCAATTGACCTATCCCCCATGCCCAACAGATACCCGTTTATTCAAAATTACCCTCACTCTTCATTCCTTCACCATTTACCCACTCATCGTACCAGAGAATTTACCCCATTTTGTTCTCCGTTACGGCCAGTCACCCCCATCTATAGTCACCCCCGCTAACATTGTTTTATTTGCAGGTATTGTTACAGTAATGGCACCAAAATCAAAATGAACAGAAGGAGAGGAGAATCTGTTTCTCCCACCTCCTGTCAATCTTGATAGGATACCACTGGCCGACAAAGACTACTTAATAACAGACACTAAGTGCGATTTCGACTTTGCAGACCTTGAATCATGGATTAAAGAAGTCTTCCTGGACCAGAGTGATGAAATTGGACTCTGGGAGTCCAACCTACCCCTGTATCTCTTCCCCCAAATTCACCATTTCCTAGAGTTCACCCTCAAGTGCCAAGCCCACTATAGTCCCAAGCAAAGAGCCATTGTATCCTCGTTTGGGGAAGTTCTCTTCCTCATCACGCCAGAAACCATTCACCAAATGATGCAAATATCCTGAGTCAAATCTACATCACCTTTTAACCTTGAAATCCTTACAGAGTTATACCAGAAGATGACTTTTCCTCAAAAAGATCAAATATTTGAGATTTTTCTTCCACAATCCACTCAGCTCCCTGCTACAAATCCCCCTTATCCTTCCTCCATGTTCTCAACCAAAGGAAACCAGGTTATCACGTCCCTATGTGCCTTGTTGGGTTATTATTCAGATCAGTGGGTAGATAAACCCATTCTGGGATTTTTATCTATTTTCTCCATCGATGAGAAGCCTACTACACAGTTCGACTTTAGCACATTCCTGGCGAACAATATTCATGAGCAATTTGTCAATTTCACCACAGAAGGCATGTTCTGGTATTCTTCATTACTGGCATACCTGTTCATTTTCTTCCAAGTAGACAAATTTACTTTTTCCATGCAGAATATGGACGAAGATGGTAGACCCTAGGCAGTAATCGGATGGACTTCCCTATTCAGACATAACTCCACAGTATTCATTTTCAAGAAGTTCATCGATAAATTCTACCACCTAGTGGTGAGTATGCTCAGCGACAGACCCAAACCCATGATTAATGATGAATTTCAGAGGATCTTACATCTCTTGGATCATACAAAGACTGGTGATTGGTACCTATACCAAAATCACACTAAGATCAGAGTCTATGGGTGCAAGTTGACCCCATATAAACTACCCAAATACTTACCTATCATAATTGTTTCTCTGGAATACATAAGGTAGATGGTAAACTTGGATGATATTCACTTTGTGTCTTTAAAGAAGAAGCAACAACTCATAATCAAAGGGAAAATTGGGTCTTTCATCTGCAACAATTGAGGCACTGGGGAGGAATCTGACAGGCTGCTGAAGGAAATGAAATTCTTTATGAGTTTCACATGGAACTACGATCTGTGCAGGATCATTTCAGAGATGAGGATAAAAAACAAGAATATCCCGTATGTCCACGAATCTAGGCCTGAGGTAGAGAAATTTACAAACCAGACAAGATGGGAACCAAACACTTTTGTTGAAACAAAACAACAGGACCTCCCGGTCACTATAGCATAGACAACCACACCACAAGCTCCAAAGGAGAAAAGGCCTAGGCAGGATCTGTCACCTCCTGTCACTGAAGTGTCATTAGAAGAATTCTGACTGCATACCAAGAGGCCAAAAACCAGTCCAGCTCCTGACCCATCTAGAGAAAAGGAAATTCCATCCACTACAGTGACAGAGGTCGATCGATCGCTCCTCAACACTAGAAACAAGAATATTATAACCACTGTGTTACCAAAGAAGACTACAGACACTCCACCAATCAACCAGCCAGGCAAGACAGGACCAAAGTTGAGCATCTTTGAGAAATATGACTTGATCAATAAAAATAATCAAACTCTGACCAACAACACATATGCCCAATTTTGGAAGCAGACATCAACTGCACAACACATGATACTATCAATGTTTGACATAGAGAAGGGTAGAATGCACATTGAATTTCTCCAAGCGCCAGTACTAGACCCAAAGGTAATCACCAATTACAAGAGGGCAACTTTTGAATTCCAGACTAAAGACGTGCATCCTGCCAATCAAATTGATCTGCATAGGCAAATGGGAGAAATGGTTTTATCCACATTGGCACATGCTTCCACTACTGCTTCCAGGTTACAAGTGTCTCTGAACAACGTCCAGACATAGTTGAAGTTGGAGAAGATATCATCCTTTGCCAAGGACAATAGGATCAAGACATTGGAGGAGTTGTTCCTCATGATCAGGTAAGATCCCTCAAATGTGAAAGCAGTCGAGGAGATGATCAAAAAGAAAAATGTAGACATAGTGTCTTTGAGAAAACAATTGAAGTTGCCCCCAATAGTAGATTCGCAGGCAAAGGAAATAGCAGAGACAAAAGGAGAAAAAGATGAGATGCTTAAGTTAATCATGGAGCAGAATGCACAATTAAAGGAAATGGAAGCTGAGATGGAGAAGCTAGTAAAAGAGAAAGAACAGTTGAAACCCATGGAAGTCATTCTGTTGAGTGCAGTTCCACTCTTAGGAGTGAGCACAACATCACCAGCAGAAGTCCCATCGGTGAATCCACTGACGTCTCTAGAAAAGATGGTTGAATTGGCCAAATCTATGGAAGAGATGAACCTGCAGGAGACAGAGATTAGCAGGCTCAAAAAGGAGATTGAGAACCTTCAGAAACTCAAATCTTCTTATCAAACCAATTTCTCCAAGGAAAAATGAGTGTCAGACCAGCTCAAA
The DNA here is from genome assembly GCA_000966675.3 of Picea glauca. NCBI lineage: Eukaryota > Viridiplantae > Streptophyta > Pinopsida > Pinales > Pinaceae > Picea > Picea glauca. Next base: position 37,996 of record JZKD02S1614552.1, on the reverse strand, counting down.
CAAGAGTTACAATAGCTCCAGAAGCAAACAGTGGTAGGTAAAACACTGGTCAAAGTCAAAGAGAGTGTCTGGACAGACATCACCAAGTCTATGAACGATATATGGCCAATGATACAGATTATGTTTGAGCAAAATGAATTGGTGCATAGAAGTAAACAAGCCATCGAGAAGATCAGATCAGGACTGGGAGAGATGCCCACACAGGCTAATGAAATCATCAAATTCTTGAATTCTAAAATCAGAGAGGAGCTGGAAGAGTTGAGAATTGAGGATAGAATAGAGACCATCCTTGAGGTCAAAAGAGTCTTGACCAAGACATGACTGATTCTACAACTAGAAGAAAAGGTCTGGGCCATGGACCTAGGGGTACAAAGGTTTTTCAGGAATATTGAGGCCCTACAGAAGAAATGTCTTCCTGGTTTGAAGGTGATAAATGACAAATTGATGACACTCCCAGATTACAAAAAGAGACTAGCCGATGTGGCTAAGGATAGTTCAAAATTTTCAGGGATTCAAGGCAACATCACTGGAAAAGCATTCCTAGATGCACTTCAGTTGGACATCAACATTCAACATGAGATTCGGTATATCTTCATCACCAAGCCTACTTTTTCCAAGTACACAGAGATGGATGAAGTCTACCGAAGGTTACTCAAGGTCAGTGTTCCCAGTCATCTTTGATGGGAAGAACTTTGTGACCTGATCGAGTAATCGATGATCTGTCCTAGCCCAGTCAACTGTCCAGTCAGATGAGGTCATGCAGAGGCCTCACCAATGGTCCACCCAAAAAACAACATGCATTTGTGACACATCATCAAACAGTTTCCTAGATTTCTATAATTTGTTAAGCTAGTTAGGCTAAAAATAGATTTACCATGTCCTAATCTTTAATGATAGGATCGTTTGTAATTTTGGGTTATAAATACTTCACTTTTTGAAGTATTGAGGGTTGATATTTACACCCTGTGAGCTATCAGACTGTAATATGTTTCAAGAGATCTTCCATTAATACAAAGAGGCATTTTTACAGGATTCTTGCATGTATTCATTGGTGATGTTTTTATTTCTAAGTTTAATGTTATTCTTGCTTAGTTATCACACTGTTTTCTAAATCTAATCTTTGAAAGTAATGAATGTTGCAGGATTTATCTTTGTATACCCTGTTTCTCACTTTGAAAGAGTTTAGTGTTTCATCTTCTGATTTTATGATAAATAAATTCTTAACTGCTTCTTTGTTGTAATTGACAATCTCACCTTTTCTACTATTTCCTCGTTTATGCCGCTAAAAGAACCCAACGATTACATTATATCACCCTGTGAAAGGTTTCTTTGTTTTTTGGTTTAGATTTTTATTTTCATGGTACAGACCCCATAGCCCAATGGATGTGTAAACTATCTCAGCTAACCCGACAAACACTACAACAACAAAACCAAGATATTCTATTTACCTAGCCTAATATTTTAAATTTGAAACATATCTAAATCATATAGAGAGACCCCTCTCTGAAGTTGGTAGGGCTAGATCCCAGCTTCAAAGTGGTTGGATAAAGTTACCTCCCGTAGATTTCTTCTTTCCTTACAACCTCTGGGAAATTTATAGGGCATTAACAGATCCATAGTTTTTCCTACCCCAAAATTCCCAGACACAAGAGAAGTGTGAGATTTCCATATTACATGGACTTGTTCACTTGTAGGAATACATAGCTTTCCAAGATGGTAGAGTATTTTTTCCTACACACAATAGTTCTCTACCTGTGCACCATGGATTAGCTTCTCATATACTTCTTTAAAATCTTTATCAATGACATATTGTTCCACATAGCTATCATGATATAAAGAAGAATTCTTCAAAATAATAGAAGCAACAATAGGAGGTCTAGAAATCATATCGGCTACCTTGTTACTCGTACCCTTTTTGTACTTGATTTCTAAATCAATTGTTGTAGGAAACCCATCCATATGTGATGTCAAGATTGTTGCAGTTTGGTCTAGGCTTGGAGATACTGTAAGGGTTGATGATCTGTATGTATGATTGTTTCCTTTTCTAACAAGTAGTGTTTCCATTTCTTTATGATTTGAACCAATGCATACAACTCTTTATCATATTTAGGATGGTTAACAAAATCTTGGTTAAAAGTTTCAGAGTGGTAACATATAGGCTTACGATATTGCATCAATATTACACCCATGGCATATCTGCTAGCATTTGTCTCTATCTCAAAGGGCTGTTGAATATTCGATAGTGCTAATACTAGTGCAGTACTGATATTTTCCTTCAAAGTGTCGAAATATTTTTGTTTCTTTCCTCCCCACTGAAAAGTGTTCTTCACACTAGTTGAGGCATGCAAAGAAGATGCTATAAAGGAGAAGTTTGAAATGAATCTCGTCTAGTACTAGATTGCACCTAAGAAGCTCTGTATTTCGGTCACACTTTTNCTCAGCTCCCCACTACAAATCCCCCTTATCCTTCCTCCATGTTCTCAACCAAAGGAAACTAGGTTATCATGTCCTTATGCACCTTGTTGGGTTATTATTCAGATCAGTGGGTAGATGAACCCATTCTAGGATTTTTGTCTATTTTCTCCACCAATGAGAAGCCTACTACACAATTCGACTTCAACATGTTCATGGCGAACAATATTCATGAGAAATTTGTCAATTTCTCCACAGAAGGCATGTTCCAGTACTCTTCAATACTAGCATACCTGTTCATTTTCTTCCAAGCGGACAAATTTACTTTTTCCATGTAGAAGATGGATGAAGATGGCAGACCGTAGGCTATGACCGCATGAACTTCCCTTCTCAGACATAACTCCATGGAATTCAGTTTCAAGCAGTTCATCGATCAACTCTACCACCTAGTGGTGAGTATGCTCAACTGCCCGAACCCAAGATTAATGACAAAGTTCAGAGGATCCTACATCTCTCGAATCATACAAAGACTGGTGATTGGTACATGTACCAAACTCACAATGAGATCAGAGTCTATGGGTGTGATTTGGCCCCATATAAATTGCCCAAATACTTACCTGTCAGAATTTTTTCTCTGGAATACATAAGGCAGATGATAAACTTGGATGATATTCACTTTGTGTATTTAAAGAAGAAGCAACATCTCAGAATCAAAGGGAAGACTAGGTCTTTCATCTACAACAATCGAGGCACTGGGGAGGAAGCAGACAGGTTGTTGAAGGAAATGAAATTCTTTATGAGTATTACATGGCACTACGATTTGTGCAGGATCATTTTAGAGATGAGGATAAAAAACAAGAATATCCCATATGTCCATGAATCTAGGCCTAAGGTAGAGAAATTTGCAAACCAGACAAGATGGGAATCAAACACTTTGGTTGAAATAGAACAACAGGATCCCTCGATCACTGTATCACAGAAAACCACACCACAGGCTCCGAAGGAGAAAAGGCCTAGGCAGGATTTGTCACCTCCTGTCACTAAAGTGTCATTAGAAGAATTATGAATGCATACCAAGAGGCCAAAAACATGTCCAGCTCTTGACCCGGCTGGAGAAAAGGAAATTCCATCCACTACAGTGATAGAGGTTGATTGGTCACTCCTCAACACAAGAAACAAGTAGATTATAACCATTGTGTTACCAAAGAAGACTACATACACTCCACCAATCAACCAGCCAGGCAAGACAGGACCAAAGCTCAACATCTTTGAGAAATATGAATTGATCAAGAAAAAGAATCAAACTCTGACCAACAACACATATGCCCAATTCTGGAAGTAGACGTCAACTGCACAACACAGGCTACTATCATCATTTGACACAGAGAAGGGAAGAATGCACATGGAATTTCTCCAAGTGCAGGTACCAGACCCAAAGGTAATCACCGATTACAAGAGGGCACCTTTTGAATTCCAGACTAAAGACGTGCATCCTGCCGATCAAATGGATCTGCATAGGCAGATGGGAGAAATGATTTTCTCCACATTGGCACATGCTTCCACTACTACCTCCAGGTTACAAGTGTCTCTGAACAACGTCCAAACATAGTTGAAGCTGGAGAAGATATCATCCTTTACCAAGGACAACAGGATCAAGACATTAGAGGAGATGGTCCTCAAGATCGGGTACGATCCCTCAAATGTGAAAGCAATCGAGGAGATGATCAAGAAGAAAAACATAGACATAGCATCTTTGAGAAAACAATTGAAGTTTCCCCAAATAGTATATTCGCAAGAAAAGAAAATAGCAGAGACAGAAGGAGAAAAAGATGAGATGCTTAAGTTAATCATGGAGCAGAATGCACAACTAAAGGAAATGGAAGATGAGATGGAGAAGCTAGTGAAAGAGAAAGAACAGTTGAAACCCATGGAAGTCATTCCATTGAGTGTAGTTCCACTCTCAAGAGTGAGCACAACATCACTAGTAGAAGTCCCATTGGTGACTCCACTGACGTCTCTAGAAAAGACGGTTGAATTGGCCAAATCGATGGAAGAGATGAACCTGTAGGAGATAGAGATTAGTAGGCTCAAAAAGTAGATTGAGAACCTTCACGAACTCAAATTTTCTTATCAAACCAATTTCTCCAAGGAAAAACAGGTGTCAGACCAGCTCAAACAAGAGTTACAATAGCTTTGAAAGCAAACAATGGTAGGTAAAACACTGACCGAAGTCAAAGAAAGTGTCTGGACAGACATCACCAAGTCTATGAATGAAATATGGCCAATGATACAGATTATGTTTGAGAAAAATGAATTGGTGCAGAGAAGTAAACAAGCCATCGAGAAGATCAGATCAGAACTAGGAGAGATGCCCACACAGGCTAATGAAATCATCAAATTCTTGAATTCTAAAACTAGAGAGGAGCTGGAAGAACTGAGAATTGAGGATAGAATAGAGACCATCCTTGAGGTCAAAAGAGTCTTGACCAAGAGAGGACTGGTGCTACAGCTAGAAGAAAAGGTTCAGGCCATGGACCTAGGGGTACAAAGGTTTTTCAACAAGATTGAGGCCCTACAGAAGAAAGGTCTTCCTGGTTTGAAGGTGATAAATGACAAATTGATGATGGTCCCAGATTACAAAAAGAGACTAGCCGATGTGGCTAAGGATAGTTCAAAATTTTCAGGGATTGAAGGTAGCATCATTGGCAAAGCATTCCTATATGCACTTCAGTTGGACATCAGCATTCAGCATGAGATTCGGTATATATTCATCACCAAGCCTACTTTTGCCAAGTACACAGAGATGGATGAAGTCTACCGAAGGTTATTCAAGGTCAGCATTCCCAGTCATCTTTGATGGGAAGAACTTTGTGACATGATTGAGTAATCGATGATCTGTCCCAACCCAGTCAACTGTCCATTCAGACGAGGTCATGCAGAGGCCTCACCAACAGTCCACCCAGAAAACAACATGCGGTTGCGACACATCATCAAACAGTTTCCTAGATTTCTATAATTTTTTAAGCTAGATAGGCTAAAAATAGATTTACCACGTCTTGATCTTTAATGACAGGATCGTTTGTAATTTTGGGTTATAAATACTTCACTTTTCGAAGTATTGAGGGTTGATCTTTATGCCCTATGAGCTATTAGACTGTAATATTTTTCAAGAGATCTTCCATTAATACAAAGAGGCATTTTTATAGGATTCTTGCGTGTATTCACTGGTGATGTTTTTCTTTCTAAGTTTAATGTTATTATCGCATAGTTATCACACTGTTTTCTAAATCTAATCTTTGAAAGTAATGAATGTTGCAGGATTTATCTTTATATACCCTGTTTCTCANTGGGCTCATGCCAATTTACAATTACATCAATCTTGGAAGGATCAATTTTCAATTGTCCTCCTCCTACAATATGACCTAAGTATACAAGTGCAGTCTTACCAAATTCACATTTGGATAGTTTTACATACAACTTTTCCCTTTGCAAAGTATCCAATAATTTCTTTACATGCCTTACATGTTCATCCCAAGTCCCTCTAAATATAATAATGTCATCTAAATATACAATCATAAAATCATTTATAAATGTCTTGAATACATCATTCATCACACACATGAAGGTTGTCAAAGCATTACAAATACCAAATGGAATAACTAACCAATAAAACAATCCCTGTTTGGTTTTGAAGGTATTCCTCCATGCATCTTGTTTTGCAACCCTGATATGATGGTATTGACTGTTCAAATCCAACTTAGTGAAATAAACAACATTCTTTAATTGATCAAGTAAATCATCTATACGAGGAAGAGGGTATCAATTTTTCACCGTGATTTTATTTAAGGCTTGGTAATCGACACAGATTCGCCATGTACCATCTTTCTTTGGCACCATCATGATCAAAGAACCATAAGGAGATGAGTTGGGCATGATGACCCCTTGATCCAATAAGCCTTGTACCTTCTTCTTGATCTTTGTTATCTCTACAACTGACATCTTGTACATGCCCACATAATGAAGAGGAGAATCCTGCTGAAGATGTATTTCATGTTGGATTTCCCTCTTAGGAGGTAATCCATCTGGTTCATGGAAAATATCATCATGATTAGAAATAATATCAATTAATTTTTTCTTATGAGAAGGATCACATCCTTGGAAAGCATTGGATGTTCCGAAATATTTCTCCCTTAATACCATGAGTACATATCTCTTATTAGTGTTTATGGGTCTCTTCATTTGTTCGACACTAACAAGTGTAGTGTTTACCCTGATTTTGTGAGATCTAACAATATATTCCACTCCCACCTTAGTAAAGTGATATTTTTTCTCATGATGAAATAAGACTGCTTCTCTATCATAAAGATAAGGATTCCCCAATACTATGCCACATATCAAGTGATACAACATCCAAATCCACTTCATCAATCAACTTTGAAGCAATAGCAAATATGACCCTACATTTCTTGGTGACTTTAAGTTTTTCTTTATCACATACCCAACCAAGAGGATAAGGATTTGTATGTGTTTTAGTTTCAAGACCCATATTTTTGACAAGTGCTTTAGATATCAAGTTTACTTGAGAACCGAGATCAAACAATGTATCTATCTTAGTGTGTTTAGATACAAATCTTATATGAAATAATTCATTGCTCTTTCTTCCATCATCATGAGATTCGTTATTAGAATTTGAAATAGCATGAAGGGAATCTTTACCTTGTACTCCAACCACTGTGATCTTTGTTGGAAATATAACTGAGAGGGGGGGGGGTGTGAATCAGTTATGCATATAAGCTTGAATATTTTCTTGTTATTTTATGATTCCTTTTAGATTATTATTTAATGTGTTGCTGATAACTTATCATGCATAGATTTACAATATTTGATCAATCACACAGAATACATGAAGACATTGATTTTCATGAGGAAACCCATAAGGGTGAAAACCTATTCTTCTTAGGATGTCAATCAAGATCCAAATTTCATGTACATCACAGTCTTTGAGCTCCAAATCAAATATGAGGCTACAACCTATGATAGCAAGATACAACTTGCAGAGAGCACCAACTCTCAGATTTCTCTAGCACCAACTAGATGGAAGCACCAACTCCCAAAATATATTTTAGCACTAACTAGAATTTAGAGGACTGCGATCCTCCCTAGCACCACCCTACCACCCTGATTGAATCTTACAAAAATTTACTTACTTTCTTTGTCTCTAATATGGTCTGTTACAACTCCATGTCTCCTCTTCCTTCTTTAGCTTCTATACTCTATTCTTCTTATTCATCGTTCATCTTCTATGCTCTGCTCATTTTCCTCCTGTGCTCAACATCGCCTATTGTTTGACTTCTCTTCTACATTTTATGCTATGTGTTGCCTCTACATCCTGTACACTGCACCATAGATCTCCCCTTCATATTATGCACTACGTCTCATCCTACCTACATGCATCACTCTTTGAGAGATACTCGGTCTCTTCTCTATTCTGCATCTCTTTCACACATCGAGTCATCTACCTGATCATCATGTGAACTCTTCATCTTCTCTGGCCATTAGTCAAGTTTCTTTGGCTTCTGTGGTAGTTATCCCAAGAATATTTTTCTTCTTTGTCAGTCAAAATTATTTGTCTTCTCTGGAAGTTACAACTAGTCATTGTTTTTGGCTTCTTTGGCTTCTAAGTCCCTTCCTTCATGTGACCTCTAGTTGTGACCATATTCTTATTCAAAAGGCGCTTCACATTCTTGGTCTAGTGAAAATTAGCTACCTATTTTTCGATATGAACTTGAGCGATTAACTTCATATTACCATGTGATTGAGAGTGAAAGATCTCTCCTCGTTATCCCCCTGTCACATGTGACCTTGGGCTACATCCTTGCGTAAGAGAGTGATTGCGGGCATGTCCAACTATGGTTTTGGATTAACAACTTTTCTCCCTGCAATCTACCTCCAGCTGCCACTTACCCCTTCTACGATACCGTGGTTTCAATTTCGGCCTGCCCTCAGAAAATTAACTTTCGAGCAACTTCTGATCCTGAAATCATGTGTGATCATCGATCTCTCAGTCTCTAACAGATTCCCTCGATCAAAGGCTCTGATCTATTGTCTTTTCCTTCCTTCTTTCCTCCATCCATGTGCGATCCTTAGTCTCATCGAACAAATGACATGTGGCCCTCCAAACCAACGGATGAGATCGATTTCTCCTTTTGCACTTTGGGAGTCTCGATTCTCAAACTCTGCTTTCTCCCAAAGAATTTCACCTAGATTCCATAATATAATGATGCATGGTATTCTCGAATCAATGGTCACAATCCCTTCGGGTATTCGAGGTTCAAAAATCTCAACTTTCTAACCTTTCAACCTTCCTTTGATTTTTCTCGGAGCTGACAATCCACTGACGTGTGTCCCTTTCGGATCAATGGTCATGATCCTTTCGTGTCTCCAGAATTTGGAATTTTCAAGTCTCATCTAGAAATCCTTGAAGTGAGATTTCTCCAAAATCTCATATCAGTTGACACGTACTCCCCTTGACGATCAATGGTCGATATTTTTCTTCAACAATTTTCACATTCTCCCCATCCACAAACTTCTGAAGTTGTGTATCTTGCGCCACCTATCCTCCTCAAATATTGATGACCCGAAGCCACTTCGGGACTTCAAGACTTTGGGAAAATGATGGTGGTAAATATCCCGAAGTAAAAATCTCGAAGTGACATCACTTACTTACGTCACTTGATGATGTTTCATGAGCCTAGTAGTTGCCACGTGTCACTCAGATTTGTAATTTTCACGTACTTAAAATGCTGAATCAACTTGACACTTGTCATTGTTTGATTACGCCAGGTATTCTTGTTGATGTAGTCTTGCTGGCGTGGATCGTCATTCACTTCAGGTATTTCGACTTTTCAAGTTGCCAATTCTTCCAAAGTGATAAACTTTGAACAATAACCTCCTCACAACTTTTAGACCCAAACTAAATGTTTTTCATCGATGATGTTCTTAGATTGACGGCTCGATCTTTTTATGATGCTTTTTTTCTAGCTTATCCTGTCCTTCCACTTTAAAATGATCTGACGACTGACGTTTACTCCAACTCTCTGACTCTTCAGACTTCGGGGATTTTAGATCTCAAACTAAAACTCTCAAAGTAATTTCTCCGAAGCGTAATCTCCTCACATCTTTCGACCTGAAACGAATGTTGTTCATTGATCAAGATCTTAGATCAATGAGTCTTTCTTATCCTATCCTTCCACTTAAATCAATCTGACGGCTGACGAAAATTCAGATGATCAAATTCTCAATCATTTTGTCCCACTTATCCTATCCTTCCATTAATTCAATCCTACGGTTGTTGGTCCTCTGGATCGATGATCCAAAGGACATTGTCTCTCTTCCTATTGATCTTATGATCTCTTCATATTAGAAGGTTTTCTAAGTGTTCACAGATCTCGACATTTTCTCCTCCTATGAGTCGATCTCTTGGACCTCGTTTGCACTTCTGGAAACCGGTATATCTTCTGATATTTCTTGTCTCCTTCTCTCTCGAGGTTTGGTTCATCTTTGTTCTTTCCATCAATGACAAGCACATTCTTCCTGTAAACATTCCAACAATCTCCCCCTTTGGCATTGATGGCGACCCTAAAAGGCTCCACTATTTCTCTTAGACCTCCAACTGTAGCATACATATAACACCTTTTTCTCCCCCTTTGACATCAATGTCAAAGAAAATAGAGAGTGACTCTGTTATCCCCATGATAATATATACTAGGAGCACTCTCCCCTGATCAGATAGATTATTTTAACTTGATAACAGGGTCACGCCCAACTTCTGGCATAGATACTCAAATTGATCTTTTGCAAGTAGTTTAGTGAAGATATCAACAATTTGATCTTTGGATGGAATATAATGCAAAGAAACAACAATGTTAGTTATGTGTTCCCTCAAGAAGTGATAATTGATGGGTATATGCTTGGTATTGGAGTGAAATACAGGATTCTTTGACACACTAATGGCACTAGTATTATCACAATAAATTGGGATCAATGCATTATACTTTACCTCCAAGTCTGCAAGTGTCTGAATCATCCATAATACTTGGGTACAACAAGTGGAAACTGCAATGTATTCAACTTCTGTAGTCAATAAGGAAATGCAACCTTGCTTCTTGCTTAACCATGCTACAAGAGAATCTCCTAAGAAGAATGCAGCTCCACTCGTGTTGTTCCTTTCATCCACACAGTTAGCCCAATCAACATCTAAATAGACTGATAGTTGAAAAATTTGATGCCTAGGATACCATAAGCAATAGTTCATTGTTCCTTTCAAGTATCTGAATATTCTTTTGATAGCTAACAAATGACTTTGTTTAGGTGCAGCCTAATACCTTCCTACCATTCCAACAACATGCATTATGTCTGGACGGGATGTTGTGATGTACAATAGGATACCTATCATAGACCTATATGAAATCTGATCAACATCAGGTGAGTCATCATCCTTTCTTAACTTGCATCCAGTAACCATAAGTGTGCTCATAGGTGTAGAATATTCCATTTGAAACCTTTTCAACATTTTTTTTAGATATTTCTCTTGAGAAAGAAATATTCCTTCAGACCTATGAGTAATTTTCATAATAAGAAAAAATGTTCATTCCCCTATCATAGACATTTCAAATTCAGAATGCATGGAAAAAGAAAACCATTGTACAAATGAAGCATTATTGCTTCCAAAGATGATGTCATCTACATAGACCAACACAATGAGAAAATCATTACCCTTTTTTTTTATATATAGATTGTTGTCAATTGTTCCTCTCTTGAACCCTTTGTCTTGAAGATACTTATCCGATCTACAATACCAGGCACAAGGAGCTTGTTTCAACCCATATAAGGATTTCTTCATCTTGTAGAAAAAGTCAGGGTTATCTGACAGTTGGAAACCCTCTGGTTGTTCCATATAGACTTCTTCTTTTAGACATCCATTTAGAAAATCTGAATTGACGTCCATTTGATAGACTTTAAACTGTTTATGACATGCATAGGAAATAAACATTCTAATATCTTCTAATCTTGCTATGAGCGCAAATGTTTCATGAAAATCCAGTCCTTCTCTTTGAGCATATCCTTTGCAAACCAATCTAGCCTTATTTCTTAGAATATGTTCTTGCTCGTTCATCTTGCTTTTGTAGACCCATTTGGATCCTATTGCATTTTTATTTGCTGGCCTAGGAATGAGTTCCCAAGTGTCATTCATTTCAATCTGGTCCAGTTCCTCATTCATTGATTTTAACTAATTTATGTCTTTACTGGCTTCATTAAAGTTTTTAGGTTCCACCATGGATATGAAGGCTATATGTGATTTCTCGGTGTATTTTATTATCCTTCTCCTAGTTTGTACACCTTTGTCTTTCTCACCAATTATCTTACTTTCAGGATGATTCTTTCGAGTAATTCTGGAGGAAGGATTTGATGATGATTGTTGTCCTGACTCTTCTTGTCTGGGTGTCTCTTCTCCACATGATTCATCATCTTCTTGTGACTCTGATATTTTTTTTTTCTTTATCTTCATTATTCTCATCATATTTTTCATATGTCTTAGTGCTTATTCTCTATTGATCTTTCACATGGGCTTCTTCATCAATACAGTCTACTAATTTATGCATTCATTTGTTAAAGCATCTGTATCCTTTAATGTTCGTTGCATATCCTAAGAAGATACCTTCATCAACTCTACTATCAAATTATCCTAGATGATCAACATTATTCTTTATGTAGCATTTACTTCCAAATACTTCGAAGTGTTCGATTGATGCAAGTCAACCAAACCACAACTCATATGGAGTTTTATCACTGTTCGGCCTTATATGCGTTTTGTTTAGAATATGAACAATCATGTGAACATACTCCACCTAGAAGGTTTGTGAAATGTCCCTTTCATTCATCATAGCCCTTGCCATCTGTTGAACTGATCTATTTTGGCATTCTACAACTCCATTTTGTTAAGGAGTACCTGGAATAGTATATTCTCTTTTAATTCCATTTTGTTACATAATTCTTTGAAATCTCTTGACATAAATTCTCCTCCCATGTTTGACTGAATTTCCTTTAACTTCCTTCCTTTCTGATTCTCAGCTAACACCTTAAACTTTTTGAACTTTTCAAACGCATCATATTTTTCTCTCAGAAAGGCAACCCACGTAAGTCTGGAGAAGTCATCAATGACTAGCATAAAGTAATGTTCTTCTCCAATTCCTTCCTTTCACGATAGTCCACACAGATCCATATGAACAATTTGAAGTGGTTTCTCTGAAGATGTGAAACTCTTTGATTTGAATTGAGCACGAGTTAGCTTTCCCATTTGACAGGATTCACATACAGAGTTATTAGGATTAAATATTCTTGGAAGGTCTTTCATAGTGCTTTCATTTGTCAGTTTGACAATATGATCAAAATTCAGGTGTCCAAGCCTTCTATTCCATAACCAAATTTCATCAAGTTTGCTTAAATGACATTTCTCCTTATCTTCCTTCAGAACATATACATTTTTTTCAATTCTAACCCCTTTTGTAATCAACTCTCCTTTGTTTACTGTCTTTATTTTACAATTCTTGGTAGTGAAAGTGACTTCACATCATCTGTCACATATCTAACTGACACTAAGAAGATTATTCTTTAAACCATCAACAAATAATACATCTTGATCTTTTTTTCTTCAATTACTTAAGCTTACTAGACCTTTACCTCTGATTTTTCCTGGAGCATCATTTCCAAAGGTCACACTCCTTGAGTAATATGAACTTATTTTTTTCACCTATCATATGATTGGAGAATCCACTGTCAATATACCAGGTGTATTTTTGTCTTTGAGCTGACAAAACTAATCCACACATTTTATCTTCCTTCTTCTTCCAAACCTTGACATTTTCATCTCTGTGATTTGAATCTGGCTTATAAAGCGATAGTCTATAGCTTTATGTCCATAATTATGGTAGATGTAACATTATGGTTCATTGAATAAAGGATCATAACGATTGTTATGTGTAATCTGCGTCTTTTTCCCAACCATCACATGATATGCAATCTATGGTTGTTTGTTACTTGGTTGTCTCATTATTTGTTGTGGCAGATATTTATTCCTTGGTTATCTTGATTGCTCATGTTGAAATCTTAAAGAACAATTTACATCTCTGTGGTCAAAGTTAGAGCAGTGAAAACAATATCCATAGAAAAAATATTTGTACCTAGAAAATAGTTGTCTTCTTTGATCATGCCAATTTATTCCATGCTGATGATTTCCTTGAGCAGAGGGTGTATTATTTATTTGTTCTATAGATTCAATTCTAGTAGCTTTTCCTTCACTCCTCCTTTGTGGCTAATTTCTTCCTTTGTTTCTGCGGGTTTGTTGTTGTCAATGGTTGTAGATTTGACAAACTTGATGGATTATTTATTTCTTGGCTAACCACTACTTGATCCCTCTTTACAACCCAAACCACTTTTCAACTTTGAATTCCTTTGTTGATTCAGAATGGAGGCTAATCCTTCAGAGGATTTAATACTTGTCAGATTCTGATGATATAAGGCCTGAAATTTCTCTAGATCTTTTATGAAAGTCACTACTTCAGCTTCCAATTTTTCACCTTTCGTTTCAGCTTGCTTCAATTGTTGTTTGAGGATGTATTCAATATTATTAGATTCTTCTAACTTAACCTTCAATAGAGTAATTTCTTCATATTGTTCATTGCATGTTTTCTCATACCTGAGTAGGAACTATTTTTGTTTTCTTTTCTTTTCTCTGAGTCTATCAATCTCTTCCATGGCACTGACAAGTTCTCCTTCAATATCTACTACTACTTCACAATCAACGAACTAACTTCTTGTATCTTCAGTGTTTAGATCTTCTAGATCTATTAGCATGATATCATTTATTTTATCTTCAATAGAAGAGTCATTGCTTTCATCATCTGAGAGATCATCATCATTGTTTACACAAAGGATTTTATTCTTAAATGTACTCTCTCTATAGACCTTCTTGTTTTTGTTCTTCTCTTTATTGTCATATGTATGATCCTTTATTTTGTGAGGACACTTAGATGAAAAATGACCTATATTACCACAGTTGAAACATTTGAATGGAATTTTACCTTTGTATTTTCCTGATCCTTTCTTAAGTCTTCTCACCAAATTTTCTTCAATCTCATCTATATTGGAGTCTGTTTTTCTCTACTTTAAAATATGCCTCTCTTGTAGTGGATTTACCTTTGGTGATTCTCATTTCATAAGTAGTTAGGGTTCCAATAAGTTGATCTAGTGTCAATTTTTTGAGATCAGCTATTTCCTCTATAGCAGAGACCTTTGAGTTAAATCTATTAGGAAGAGATTTTAATATTTTTTGGACTAGAAAAGATTCATCTATCGTTTCACCTAGGCCTTTCATAGTGTTGACAATTTATTCTATACATAAGAAGTACTTACTGATAGTTTCATCTTCATCCATATTTAACTGCTCAAATTTCAGTCTGTGAGTCTGAAGTTTTGTGTCTTTCACCTTTTCATTACCTTCATAACTACTTATCATCTTGTCCTGCATAACTTTTGTTGAATCACAATGCATGAATTTGACAAACTTGGCTTCAACAAGTCCACTGAGGATGGAATTCATTGCTTTGGCATTAAAGATAAACTCCAGCTTATCATCTTTTGAGGCCAAGACTACCAGCTCCACATATCCCATTTCAATGACATCCCAAACATCAACACCCAAAGACATNATTATTATTTAATGTGTTGCTGATAACTTATCATGCATAGATTTACAATATTTGATCAATCACACAGAATACATGAAGACATTGATTTTCATGAGGAAACCCATAAGGGTGAAAACCTATTCTTCTTAGGATGTCAATCAAGATCCAAATTTCATGTACATCACAGTCTTTGAGCTCCAAATCAAATATGAGGCTACAACCTATGATAGCAAGATACAACTTGCAGAGAGCACCAACTCTCAGATTTCTCTAGCACCAACTAGATGGAAGCACCAACTCCCAAAATATATTTTAGCACTAACTAGAATTTAGAGGACTGCGATCCTCCCTAGCACCACCCTACCACCCTGATTGAATCTTACAAAAATTTACTTACTTTCTTTGTCTCTAATATGGTCTGTTACAACTCCATGTCTCCTCTTCCTTCTTTAGCTTCTATACTCTATTCTTCTTATTCATCGTTCATCTTCTATGCTCTGCTCATTTTCCTCCTGTGCTCAACATCGCCTATTGTTTGACTTCTCTTCTACATTTTATGCTATGTGTTGCCTCTACATCCTGTACACTGCACCATAGATCTCCCCTTCATATTATGCACTACGTCTCATCCTACCTACATGCATCACTCTTTGAGAGATACTCGGTCTCTTCTCTATTCTGCATCTCTTTCACACATCGAGTCATCTACCTGATCATCATGTGAACTCTTCATCTTCTCTGGCCATTAGTCAAGTTTCTTTGGCTTCTGTGGTAGTTATCCCAAGAATATTTTTCTTCTTTGTCAGTCAAAATTATTTGTCTTCTCTGGAAGTTACAACTAGTCATTGTTTTTGGCTTCTTTGGCTTCTAAGTCCCTTCCTTCATGTGACCTCTAGTTGTGACCATATTCTTATTCAAAAGGCGCTTCACATTCTTGGTCTAGTGAAAATTAGCTACCTATTTTTCGATATGAACTTGAGCGATTAACTTCATATTACCATGTGATTGAGAGTGAAAGATCTCTCCTCGTTATCCCCCTGTCACATGTGACCTTGGGCTACATCCTTGCGTAAGAGAGTGATTGCGGGCATGTCCAACTATGGTTTTGGATTAACAACTTTTCTCCCTGCAATCTACCTCCAGCTGCCACTTACCCCTTCTACGATACCGTGGTTTCAATTTCGGCCTGCCCTCAGAAAATTAACTTTCGAGCAACTTCTGATCCTGAAATCATGTGTGATCATCGATCTCTCAGTCTCTAACAGATTCCCTCGATCAAAGGCTCTGATCTATTGTCTTTTCCTTCCTTCTTTCCTCCATCCATGTGCGATCCTTAGTCTCATCGAACAAATGACATGTGGCCCTCCAAACCAACGGATGAGATCGATTTCTCCTTTTGCACTTTGGGAGTCTCGATTCTCAAACTCTGCTTTCTCCCAAAGAATTTCACCTAGATTCCATAATATAATGATGCATGGTATTCTCGAATCAATGGTCACAATCCCTTCGGGTATTCGAGGTTCAAAAATCTCAACTTTCTAACCTTTCAACCTTCCTTTGATTTTTCTCGGAGCTGACAATCCACTGACGTGTGTCCCTTTCGGATCAATGGTCATGATCCTTTCGTGTCTCCAGAATTTGGAATTTTCAAGTCTCATCTAGAAATCCTTGAAGTGAGATTTCTCCAAAATCTCATATCAGTTGACACGTACTCCCCTTGACGATCAATGGTCGATATTTTTCTTCAACAATTTTCACATTCTCCCCATCCACAAACTTCTGAAGTTGTGTATCTTGCGCCACCTATCCTCCTCAAATATTGATGACCCGAAGCCACTTCGGGACTTCAAGACTTTGGGAAAATGATGGTGGTAAATATCCCGAAGTAAAAATCTCGAAGTGACATCACTTACTTACGTCACTTGATGATGTTTCATGAGCCTAGTAGTTGCCACGTGTCACTCAGATTTGTAATTTTCACGTACTTAAAATGCTGAATCAACTTGACACTTGTCATTGTTTGATTACGCCAGGTATTCTTGTTGATGTAGTCTTGCTGGCGTGGATCGTCATTCACTTCAGGTATTTCGACTTTTCAAGTTGCCAATTCTTCCAAAGTGATAAACTTTGAACAATAACCTCCTCACAACTTTTAGACCCAAACTAAATGTTTTTCATCGATGATGTTCTTAGATTGACGGCTCGATCTTTTTATGATGCTTTTTTTCTAGCTTATCCTGTCCTTCCACTTTAAAATGATCTGACGACTGACGTTTACTCCAACTCTCTGACTCTTCAGACTTCGGGGATTTTAGATCTCAAACTAAAACTCTCAAAGTAATTTCTCCGAAGCGTAATCTCCTCACATCTTTCGACCTGAAACGAATGTTGTTCATTGATCAAGATCTTAGATCAATGAGTCTTTCTTATCCTATCCTTCCACTTAAATCAATCTGACGGCTGACGAAAATTCAGATGATCAAATTCTCAATCATTTTGTCCCACTTATCCTATCCTTCCATTAATTCAATCCTACGGTTGTTGGTCCTCTGGATCGATGATCCAAAGGACATTGTCTCTCTTCCTATTGATCTTATGATCTCTTCATATTAGAAGGTTTTCTAAGTGTTCACAGATCTCGACATTTTCTCCTCCTATGAGTCGATCTCTTGGACCTCGTTTGCACTTCTGGAAACCGGTATATCTTCTGATATTTCTTGTCTCCTTCTCTCTCGAGGTTTGGTTCATCTTTGTTCTTTCCATCAATGACAAGCACATTCTTCCTGTAAACATTCCAACAATCTCCCCCTTTGGCATTGATGGCGACCCTAAAAGGCTCCACTATTTCTCTTAGACCTCCAACTGTAGCATACATATAACACCTTTTTCTCCCCCTTTGACATCAATGTCAAAGAAAATAGAGAGTGACTCTGTTATCCCCATGATAATATATACTAGGAGCACTCTCCCCTGATCAGATAGATTATTTTAACTTGATAACAGGGTCACGCCCAACTTCTGGCATAGATACTCAAATTGATCTTTTGCAAGTAGTTTAGTGAAGATATCAACAATTTGATCTTTGGATGGAATATAATGCAAAGAAACAACAATGTTAGTTATGTGTTCCCTCAAGAAGTGATAATTGATGGGTATATGCTTGGTATTGGAGTGAAATACAGGATTCTTTGACACACTAATGGCACTAGTATTATCACAATAAATTGGGATCAATGCATTATACTTTACCTCCAAGTCTGCAAGTGTCTGAATCATCCATAATACTTGGGTACAACAAGTGGAAACTGCAATGTATTCAACTTCTGTAGTCAATAAGGAAATGCAACCTTGCTTCTTGCTTAACCATGCTACAAGAGAATCTCCTAAGAAGAATGCAGCTCCACTCGTGTTGTTCCTTTCATCCACACAGTTAGCCCAATCAACATCTAAATAGACTGATAGTTGAAAAATTTGATGCCTAGGATACCATAAGCAATAGTTCATTGTTCCTTTCAAGTATCTGAATATTCTTTTGATAGCTAACAAATGACTTTGTTTAGGTGCAGCCTAATACCTTCCTACCATTCCAACAACATGCATTATGTCTGGACGGGATGTTGTGATGTACAATAGGATACCTATCATAGACCTATATGAAATCTGATCAACATCAGGTGAGTCATCATCCTTTCTTAACTTGCATCCAGTAACCATAAGTGTGCTCATAGGTGTAGAATATTCCATTTGAAACCTTTTCAACATTTTTTTTAGATATTTCTCTTGAGAAAGAAATATTCCTTCAGACCTATGAGTAATTTTCATAATAAGAAAAAATGTTCATTCCCCTATCATAGACATTTCAAATTCAGAATGCATGGAAAAAGAAAACCATTGTACAAATGAAGCATTATTGCTTCCAAAGATGATGTCATCTACATAGACCAACACAATGAGAAAATCATTACCCTTTTTTTTTATATATAGATTGTTGTCAATTGTTCCTCTCTTGAACCCTTTGTCTTGAAGATACTTATCCGATCTACAATACCAGGCACAAGGAGCTTGTTTCAACCCATATAAGGATTTCTTCATCTTGTAGAAAAAGTCAGGGTTATCTGACAGTTGGAAACCCTCTGGTTGTTCCATATAGACTTCTTCTTTTAGACATCCATTTAGAAAATCTGAATTGACGTCCATTTGATAGACTTTAAACTGTTTATGACATGCATAGGAAATAAACATTCTAATATCTTCTAATCTTGCTATGAGCGCAAATGTTTCATGAAAATCCAGTCCTTCTCTTTGAGCATATCCTTTGCAAACCAATCTAGCCTTATTTCTTAGAATATGTTCTTGCTCGTTCATCTTGCTTTTGTAGACCCATTTGGATCCTATTGCATTTTTATTTGCTGGCCTAGGAATGAGTTCCCAAGTGTCATTCATTTCAATCTGGTCCAGTTCCTCATTCATTGATTTTAACTAATTTATGTCTTTACTGGCTTCATTAAAGTTTTTAGGTTCCACCATGGATATGAAGGCTATATGTGATTTCTCGGTGTATTTTATTATCCTTCTCCTAGTTTGTACACCTTTGTCTTTCTCACCAATTATCTTACTTTCAGGATGATTCTTTCGAGTAATTCTGGAGGAAGGATTTGATGATGATTGTTGTCCTGACTCTTCTTGTCTGGGTGTCTCTTCTCCACATGATTCATCATCTTCTTGTGACTCTGGTATTTTTTTTTTCTTTATCTTCATTATTCTCATCATATTTTTCATATGGCTTAGTGCTTATTCTCTATTGATCTTTCACATGGGCTTCTTCATCAATACAGTCTACTAATTTATGCATTCTTTTGTTAAAGCATCTGTATCCTTTAATGTTCGTTGCATATCCTAAGAAGATACCTTCATCAACTCTACTATCAAATTATCCTAGATGATCATCATTATTCTTTATGTAGCATTTACTTCCAAATACTTCGAAGTGTTCGATTGATGCAAGTCAACCAAACCACAACTCATATGGAGTTTTATCACTGTTCGGCCTTATATGCGCTTTGTTTAGAATATGAACAATCATGTGAACATACTCCACCTAGAAGGTTTGTGAAATGTCCCTTTCACTCATCATAGCCCTTGCCATCTGTTGAACTGATCTATTTTGGCATTCTACAACTCCATTTTGTTAAGGAGTACCTGGAATAGTATATTCTCTTTTAATTCCATTTTGTTACATAATTCTTTGAAATCTCTTGACATAAATTCTCCTCCCATGTTTGACTGAATTTCCTTTAACTTCCTTCCTTTCTGATTCTCAGCTAACACCTTAAACTTTTTGAACTTTTCAAACGCATCATATTTTTCTCTCAGAAAGGCAACCCACGTAAGTCTGGAGAAGTCATCAATGACTAGCATAAAGTAATGTTCTTCTCCAATTCCTTCCTTTCACGATAGTCCACACAGATCCATATGAACAATTTGAAGTGGTTTCTCTGAAGATGTGAAACTCTTTGATTTGAATTGAGCACGAGTTAGCTTTCCCATTTGACAGGATTCACATACAGAGTTATTAGGATTAAATATTCTTGGAAGGTCTTTCATAGTGCTTTCATTTGTCAGTTTGACAATATGATCAAAATTCAGGTGTCCAAGCCTTCTATTCCATAACCAAATTTCATCAAGTTTGCTTAAATGACATTTCTCCTTATCTTCCTTCAGAACATATACATTTTTTTCAATTCTAACCCCTTTTGTAATCAACTCTCCTTTGTTTACTGTCTTTATTTTACAATTCTTGGTAGTGAAAGTGACTTCACATCATCTGTCACATATCTAACTGACACTAAGAAGATTATTCTTTAAACCATCAACAAATAATACATCTTGATCTTTTTTTCTTCAATTACTTAAGCTTACTAGACCTTTACCTCTGATTTTTCCTGGAGCATCATTTCCAAAGGTCACACTCCTTGAGTAATATGAACTTATTTTTTTCACCTATCATATGATTGGAGAATCCACTGTCAATATACCAGGTGTATTTTTGTCTTTGAGCTGACAAAACTAATCCACACATTTTATCTTCCTTCTTCTTCCAAACCTTGACATTTTCATCTCTGTGATTTGAATCTGGCTTATAAAGCGATAGTCTATAGCTTTATGTCCATAATTATGGTAGATGTAACATTATGGTTCATTGAATAAAGGATCATAACGATTGTTATGTGTAATCTGCGTCTTTTTCCCAACCATCACATGATATGCAATCTATGGTTGTTTGTTACTTGGTTGTCTCATTATTTGTTGTGGCAGATATTTATTCCTTGGTTATCTTGATTGCTCATGTTGAAATCTTAAAGAACAATTTACATCTCTGTGGTCAAAGTTAGAGCAGTGAAAACAATATCCATAGAAAAAATATTTGTACCTAGAAAATAGTTGTCTTCTTTGATCATGCCAATTTATTCCATGCTGATGATTTCCTTGAGCAGAGGGTGTATTATTTATTTGTTCTATAGATTCAATTCTAGTAGCTTTTCCTTCACTCCTCCTTTGTGGCTAATTTCTTCCTTTGTTTCTGCGGGTTTGTTGTTGTCAATGGTTGTAGATTTGACAAACTTGATGGATTATTTATTTCTTGGCTAACCACTACTTGATCCCTCTTTACAACCCAAACCACTTTTCAACTTTGAATTCCTTTGTTGATTCAGAATGGAGGCTAATCCTTCAGAGGATTTAATACTTGTCAGATTCTGATGATATAAGGCCTGAAATTTCTCTAGATCTTTTATGAAAGTCACTACTTCAGCTTCCAATTTTTCACCTTTCGTTTCAGCTTGCTTCAATTGTTGTTTGAGGATGTATTCAATATTATTAGATTCTTCTAACTTAACCTTCAATAGAGTAATTTCTTCATATTGTTCATTGCATGTTTTCTCATACCTGAGTAGGAACTATTTTTGTTTTCTTTTCTTTTCTCTGAGTCTATCAATCTCTTCCATGGCACTGACAAGTTCTCCTTCAATATCTACTACTACTTCACAATCAACGAACTAACTTCTTGTATCTTCAGTGTTTAGATCTTCTAGATCTATTAGCATGATATCATTTATTTTATCTTCAATAGAAGAGTCATTGCTTTCATCATCTGAGAGATCATCATCATTGTTTACACAAAGGATTTTATTCTTAAATGTACTCTCTCTATAGACCTTCTTGTTTTTGTTCTTCTCTTTATTGTCATATGTATGATCCTTTATTTTGTGAGGACACTTAGATGAAAAATGACCTATATTACCACAGTTGAAACATTTGAATGGAATTTTACCTTTGTATTTTCCTGATCCTTTCTTAAGTCTTCTCACCAAATTTTCTTCAATCTCATCTATATTGGAGTCTGTTTTTCTCTACTTTAAAATATGCCTCTCTTGTAGTGGATTTACCTTTGGTGATTCTCATTTCATAAGTAGTTAGGGTTCCAATAAGTTGATCTAGTGTCAATTTTTTGAGATCAGCTATTTCCTCTATAGCAGAGACCTTTGAGTTAAATCTATTAGGAAGAGATTTTAATATTTTTTGGACTAGAAAAGATTCATCTATCGTTTCACCTAGGCCTTTCATAGTGTTGACAATTTATTCTATACATAAGAAGTACTTACTGATAGTTTCATCTTCATCCATATTTAACTGCTCAAATTTCAGTCTGTGAGTCTGAAGTTTTGTGTCTTTCACCTTTTCATTACCTTCATAACTACTTATCATCTTGTCCTGCATAACTTTTGTTGAATCACAATGCATGAATTTGACAAACTTGGCTTCAACAAGTCCACTGAGGATGGAATTCATTGCTTTGGCATTAAAGATAAACTCCAGCTTATCATCTTTTGAGGCCAAGACTACCAGCTCCACATATCCCATTTCAATGACATCCCAAACATCAACACCCAAAGACATTAAATGTGTTCTCATTCTTATTTTCCAGAAGGAAAAGTTTGTTCCATCAAACAAAGGGGATCTATTAGTTGAACTTCCATCATGACTAGTCATGTTCAAGCTTATGGATCTAACTTTGATCAAAGGCACCTACTCTGATACTAATTGTTGGAAATATAATTAAGAAGGGGGGGGGGGGTGAACCAATTATAAGCTTGAAACTTTTCTTGTTATTTTCTGATTCCTTTTAGATTATTATTTAATGTGTTGTTGATAACTTATCATGCATAGATATACAATATTTGATCAATCACACAGAATACACAGAGACACTGATTTTCACGAGGAAACCCATAAGGGTGAAAACCTCTTCTTCTTCGGATGTCAATCAAGGTCCAACTTTCATGTACATCACAATCTTTGATCTCCAACTCAAATATGAGGCTACAACCTCTGATAGAAAGATAAAACTTAAATTTCTCTAGCACCAACTAGATGGAAGCACCAACTCCCAAAATATCTTCTAGCACCAACTAGAATTCAGAGGACTGCAATCCTCCCTAGAACCACCCTACCACCCTGATTGAATCTTACAAAACTTTAATTACTTGCTCTGTCTATGATATGGTCTGTTACAACTCCATGTATCCTCTGCCTTCTTCAACTTATATACTCTGTTATGCTTCTTCAATGTTCAACTTCTATTCTTTTCTCTTTTTCCTCCGACGTTCAACACCAAATGTTGTTCAACTTCTCTTCTTCCTTTTATGCTATGTGTTGCCTCTTCATCCTATACACTGTGCCACAAATCTCCCCTTCATATTATGCATTGTGTTTCATCCTACCCACATGTATCACTCTCCGAGAGATACTCTATCTCTTCTCTATTCTGCATGTCTTTCACACATCGAGTCATCTGCCTAATCATCATGCAAATTCTTCATCTTCTCTGGATGTTATTCAAGGTTATTTGGCTTCTCTGGCAGTTATCCTGAGAATATTTTTCTTCTCTATCCATCAAAATTCTTCGTCTTCTCTAGCAGTTACAACTAGTCATTTTTTTTGGCATCTTTGGCTTCTAAGTTCCTTCCTTCATGTGACCTATGGAAGTGACCATACGCCTATTCAAAAGGCGCTTTGTGTTCTTGGTCTAGAGAGCACTAGATCCCTATTTTCTAATATGAACTTGGGTGATTAACTTCACATGACCACGTGATTGCAGGCGCAAGCTCTCTTCTCGTTATCCCCTTGTCGCATGTGACCTCAGGCTATGTTCTTGTGTAAGAAAACAATTACAGGTGCGTCCAACAGTGGTTTGGGATTAACCTATTTTCTCCCCACAATCTACCTCTAGCTGCCATGTACCCATTCTTCGATACCATGGTTTCAATTGCAACCCACCCTCAGAAAATTAACTTTTGAGCAACTTCTGATCCCGCAATCAGGCTTGATCGTTGATCTCATGGTCTCTGATAGATTCCCTCGATCAATGACTCTGATCTATTGTATTTTCCTTCCTTATTTCCTTTGTCCACACATGATCCTTAGTCTCATCGACCAAGTGACATGTGGCCCTCCAAACTAATGGACGAGATCGATTTTTCCTTTTAGGTGTCTCAACTTTCCAACCTTTCAACCTTCCTTTGATTTTTCCCAAAGCTGACAATCCACTAACGCATGTCCCTTTTGGATCAATGGTCACGATCCTTTCGCGTCTCCAGACTTTGGAATTCTCAAGTATCAACTGGAAATACTTGAAGTGAGATTTCTTTGAAATCTCATATCAGTTGACATGTACTCCTCTTGATGATCAATGATCGAGATTTGTCTTTGATGATTTTCATGTTCTCCCCATCCACAAACTTCCAAAGTTGTGGATCTCGCGCCACCTATCCTCCTCGACGGTGGATGGCCCTAAACCACTTCGGGACTTTGGAACTTTGGGAAAGTGTTGGTGGTAAATATACCAAAGTAAAACTCATGGAGTGACATCACTTAATTACATCACTTGATGATGTGTCATGATCCCAGTAGCTGCCATGTGTCACTTAGATTTGTGATTTGCACATACCTGAAATGTTGAATCAACTTGAAACTTGTCATTTTTTTATTGTGCCACGTGTCCTTGAGAAGGTAGTCATGTTGACATGGAACCTCATTCACGTCGGGAATTCATCCTTCGAGACTTCAGGTATTTCAACTTTTCAAGTTGCTAATTCTTCCGAAGTGAAAATCCCCAAACAGTAACCTCCTCAAAATTTTTAGACCCAAACTAAATGTTGTTTGTCGATCATGTTCTTAGATTGATGACTCGATCTTTCTGTGATACTTCTTTTCTAGCTTATCATGTCCTTCCACTTTAAAATGATCTGATGATTGACATTTACTCCGGCTCTCCAGCTCTCCAGACTTCGACCATTTTAGATCTCAAACTAAAACGATTGAAGTGATTTCTCCAGAGCGTAACCTCCTCACATATTTAGACCTGAAACAAATTTTGTTCGTTGATCAAGATCTTATATAAACAACTCTTTATTATCCTATCCTTCCACTTAAATAAATCTGATGGCTGATGGAAATTCGGATGATCGAATTCTCAATCATTTTGCCCCTCTTGTCCTATCCTTCCATTAATTCAATCCGAGAGTTGTTGGTCCTCTGGATCATTGATCCAACAACCACTATCTCTCTTCCTCCTGATCTTTTGATCTCTCCTGCTTAGAACATTTTCTAAGTGTTAAAGGTTCTCAACCTTTGCTCCTCCTGCAAGTCCGTCTCTTGGACCTCGTCTACACTTATGGAAACTGCTATCTCTTCTGAGATTTCTCATCTTCTACAATCTTGAGGTTTGGTTCATTGTTTTTCTTTCCATCAATGACAAACACATTCTTCTCGTAAGCATGCCAACAATATTTCATTTGTTTCTTGAATCAAAACCAAGATCTTGTTGTATTGTAGAAATGGTACTTGTCTTCCCCTTTCCACCGAACTATTTTGGTCTCTTCTCTGGAGGTAGTTTCCAAGAGTGTTCGTCATTGTGACCACTTTTCTTGCAATGAGTGCAATATGGTTTTCCTTCTTCTCTCTTTACAGTGGAAGTATTTTTTTTCTTCCTTTTAAACTTCTTAAACTGCTTATGTGGGAGATTGGAAGGTTTCTTTGTGGGATCTTCTTGGACATGATTTCCCCTGTTCTCAAGGTGAGTGGCTTGCACACAAACATCGTCAAGACTGGTGGGTTTAAACAATAGAAAAGTATGACGAATATAATTGTGAAGTGCACCAATATACTTCATTAAAGTTTCATAAGAATCCAAAGGAATGTTTAATGCAAGATCTTTCTTCCTAAATTATTTTGTGAAAATTTTTACAGTTTGACCTTTACTTTGTCTTAAATTTTTCCATTCCATCATTGTTTTATATAAATAACCCAATGGATGAAATTGTTTCCTTATCGATGATTTAAATTTCTGACCATGAGGAAAGAAGATTACCACACTTACTTATGTCCTAAAGTTTTCTCTCCCACCATACGAGAGCAGTTCCTTCCAACCGAAGAGAAGCCAATTTCACTTTAACTTCCTCTTCATCAATCTGTTGGACACGACAATATCCTTCAACCTGTTGGATCCAATTATCTAGATTTATAGGATTAACATCTCCATTAAACATAGGTAAAGAAAATTTTACATCAAGCTTTAATAATGGTTTCTTAAAAGAAGCTTTATGACTTGAATGATGAGAATGCTCAGAGGAAGAAGAGATAGAACTTGATGGTGAAGATGGAGGCTCAGGAGGGTCTCCTCCAACCCCTTGATTTACTAAAGAATTATCATCATCTTGTGATTCCTTTTTCTTCCCTTTCTTCTTCATCCTCTTCTCATAGTCTCCATACATTCACTGGACCATTTCTGACATGCAATATAAGACTATATGGAAGTTTTTCTCTTGTTCATCATGCTTGTCCTCTTCTACCATTTCCTTCCTTCGGGATGCATGACCAAATTTGGGATTAAAAGTATTAAGAGTTCCTTCACCATGCTTGTGCTTGGCCCTAGTAATCATCCACACTCAACAATTCAAGTCAAAGATGATTTCTCTGATACCAAAATGATTTGGGATCTTTTCATCGAAGTGACTTATAAAGAATTATATTAAATGAGCATAAATTAAAGTGAGCCATAAAGAAGGAAAATCTCAATAATGAATAGACATAAGAATCAAATCTAAACATAAAAACTTGATAACGAAGTTCATCCCTAGTGGACTACGTCTCCAGGTCATGCTCTCAAATGGGTAGGCATTTTTATTAACTCAACAAAATGTTTTGGTAAAATACATAAGTATACCTCATTCTGGAATTAAGTTGTAGAATCTTTGCTTAGACCAGAAAACAAACAACACCATTGAATTCGTGGCATTGAATTGCCCAAAAATGGTTGTCTCCATGCCTTAATCGGACTTTGGCACTCCCAGGCCCATGAAAAATCTAGTCTTGGTTTCCATGCCTGCAACCTGTAATTAATTCATTGTAATTTGTCTCAAAAAATGTGCTTGACCATACCATCGAGCTTCCTCTCCTTGTCCATGGGAATTCTCAACATTTAAATTAAATATTGGGTGTACTAACCAATAGATTCCCTTGGCCCAACAGTTGGGGGATAATATGTAAGGTGTTTAGATAGAGGGAGGTTCTGACATCGAGCCCATGGGCCTCCCCTTTTGGGATTATAGTTATAACAATATATATGTGGTTTGGAACCACCACCAAGTTTGGAGTTGTTGTTTAGATTTTTCAGAATCGGAAATTTGGGCACCAGATTTGGTGGGCCTTTTTTTTCATTTTTGAAAATTCATTTTCAATCCCTCATTGGGAATTTTCCCACTGCCACATGGTAACCAACCATTGGTCCACACCATCCTATTGCATAGTCACCCTACCACGTCACTTGTCATGTGAGCCTTCCATGCCAGCCTACAACGTCTCGTACGGTCTGCCACAAGGTTGTACAGATTGCCACATATATTGTATGGATGATGACATCATCCATACTAATGCTGACATCAAAAGTAAAGATGTTGACTCATCCCTACTGACTGGGCTAGGTTGACCAAAACTTTGACCATAAATATCTTTTGATATGTAACTGTGTTTGATGAGTCATTTATGTTGTTAGAAAGCTTGTGACACACTCTTCGCGATGATGCTAATTTCACTGAGTTTCGAGGACTTTGAATTTTTTCCCCTTCTCTATTTGCTGAGGCCATTCTGAGCTTCTTGAGTTGCTTCTATGAATTATGAGTTGTTCTTAGTCTTATTTGGATCCTTTTTGGATCATAGACCAGACATGTAATCCATGGAGATGGACTCCCAAGTATTATTAGGAGTGGGAAGGGGGGTGTATAACCTTTATTTCTTAATGGAAGATTTGGCGATGTCATAGAAAGTGCATGATCTGATAATATTTTCTAACATCTTGTCAAATCTCTGGCCAATAAAAATACTTTTGCAATACTTCCAATATTTTTCCATGCTAAATTTTCCTACCACCCAGCTATAATGAGCTTCCAAAATTGACTCACACGCTTGCTTGAAGGAAGATAGAGATGACCCAAATGGCATAGCAGTCCATCCTTGAGTTTGGGACTGGTTTGTTTATGTTCAATTTTTGATAGGTAGCAACACAGTAAGAGTCATTGTTGTATAATTGTGGCCATCCATAGGTATCTTTCCCACGGGAGTTAATAACTATGGTTAGTTCCACAACCGGGGGTTGACTAAGGTAGTCTATAACATGGTTGGTGTTTCTCTTCTTGTACTTTATGTTCAAGTTGAATTTTTTCATGTAAGTAGACCACTTTTGATGGTAGTCATTATGTAAATTTCGTTATGTTTGCATGAATTTCATAATCCTGTGTTCATTGTGGATGATTTTTTCGTTTCCCAGAATATAATGCTTCTACCATTGACATGCTTGCACAATGAAGTACATATCTTTTTCAAAGGTGGGATATCTATAAAAAACATCATATAGTGTTTCACTATGATGGGCCACTGAATGTCCTTGTTGAGTGAGGATTTCACCAATAGCATAGTCAAAGGAATCTATATCAATATCAAATGGCTATTGCAAGTCTAGCAACATGAGGATTGTTATGGAGCAGAGGTGTTGTTTCATATATTAGAATGTTTTTTGTTGCAAATCGGACTAGGAAAACTTGTATTTATCTCCACTCTTGGTCACTTGACTTAAGGGCCAAGCAATATGAGAGAATCCCAACATGAACCTACAATAGAAGTTGGTGAGGCCCTGATCAAAATCTGGACCAGGGGGCAAAAATTTGTTCAATTTTCAAAGTGCTCGGATTGAGACGAAAACAGTGCCATTGTGTCCGTCTCATTTTCCTGATTCCGGCGGTATATTTATTTTCGCAAATGGAGTCCGTATGGAGGAGATATCGCGATTTTACCGTCGAGTCAAACAGGTAAAAATTTGGATGTTGACAGTACCTGTCCGTACAGTCCGTACGGCCACGTGGCAGGCCATACCATCATGCTGATGTGGCAGAGGAAGGTGTGGCGCATTGTTATTGGCTGGTGGTTGTCCAATCATGTGATGACACGTGTCGTGTTGGAAGCGAATGAAAAGAGGGCACGTGGCCCAATGCTTGGGCGCCACGTGTCCCTCATTTGATTGGTTCATATTTGGTTATGTAAAAATTAATGGAGGCCGCRGGGTTTGACCCCCGGACCTCCCCSATTGTAAAGATTTGACACATATCCGCTAACCATTAGAGCGGCCACATGAACCTTGTTAGTAGTGTGGGTTTTATTTTATTTAACATTGTTTAAATGTGTCAAAAGGAGGGGGGTCGGGTCAGGTCTTAGCCCCGACCCAAAGTTTATTAATACACGTAACTATTGCATAGTGTATTGTGCGCGATTTATAAACGCATAACTTATATCATATGGTTTTCCATTGTAATTAAAAAATGCGCGGGGTATATATTATGGGCGCGGGGTTTTTAAGCCCTTGGTTATATTTGGTATGTCAC
>JZKD02S1614541.1:118789-137814 GCA_000966675.3 Picea glauca | reverse complement strand
TAGGCATGTGAGACTAAAGAAAAGTTTGATGAAAATGCTAGTCTCTTGTTTTTAAAGTTAAGGAAGGTTTGCAGGAATGTGATCATATACACCAGGTCTATTACATAACTACAAAGCATATTTGGATGATAAAATTGATGAGGGCTTTTGGTTGTGGCACATGTTGAGTACATGGTTGAGACAAGTAGTTGATGAGTTGACACATACATGAATTGTATAGTTGATGATGTGGCTAAATATTGATGATTAATAGTTGATGAGTAGTTGACACATGATTGGAACATACTTGGTACATGGTTATATGCACTTATTTATGGTATAGGTTGATTACAGGTTGGTGCTTGGTTGATGCACTTGTTTATGGTACAGGTTGATTACAGGTTGGTGCATGGTTGATGCACTTGTTTATGGTACAGGTTGATTACAGGTTGGTGCATGGTTGATGCACTTGTTTATGGTACAAGTTGATTATAGGTTGATGCATGGT
Organism: Picea glauca; assembly: GCA_000966675.3. Taxonomy (NCBI): domain Eukaryota; kingdom Viridiplantae; phylum Streptophyta; class Pinopsida; order Pinales; family Pinaceae; genus Picea; species Picea glauca. Next base: position 137,327 of record JZKD02S1614541.1, on the reverse strand, counting down.
TGATGCATGGTTCAGATTTATTGGTTCAGGTTTACAGCGGTATATCTCACAGTGATAGCGTGACAGTGGTTCCATCATTCTACTTCTACTTCAGGGTGGCAGGACGGGGCAAAGAAAGGTGGTTGTAGCCACCTTATGGTTGTATCCCCCTTCTGGTTGTAGCTAGAGATTTGGGGAGTTGGAGCTTCCCTCAGGTTGTAGCCTAAGAAACTAGGGGGTTGGAGCCTCCTTCCAGTTGCAGCTAGAAAACAAAGGAAGTTGGTGCTTCCAACGAATGTAATTCTTCAAGACATATAAGAAAAAACATTCTGTGGTTTTCTCCTGATTTGGGTTTCCACGTAAAACACTGGTGTACTGTGTATGCGCGTAATTGTTTATTTATTACTGCTCATTATTGGATAATAATTCTACATTGATATAATATTTGAAGAAAAAGGATTATAATTATATTATTACTGATTCACTCCCCCTCTCAGTAATCCAACAAAAGGCGCCTCTTGGCTTGGCCTATGGTCATAACCAATGATCACATGGAGGTGGATAAGGGAAGAGTTAGTCTGCGCTAGGCCCCCGTAGGAATTCAGGGATTCTATCCCTTGAGGAAGAACGAAAATTTTATTTTTTCCGTCGTGGATATGTGACAATAATACTAAAACATAAATCACAATTTTTTATTGTGTAAATTGTATTTTCGAATGCAAAATGGATTCAATTTACTAAAATCCTCTAGACATTCAAATTATTCAGAATTAACCACTCAAATATGTAGATTCAACAATTTCTTCCCAAATTTATATCAAAATAAACAGAAAATACCTCAAAAAAACAAAACCTAAAACAATTAAACTACATAACTAAATTCGTGGCCATAAAGTTTCCATTAAAATCTAACTATGGATTATGTTTATATCTACGAAAAAGAAAAGCTAATCATGACTTTGACTAGGAACAACAATAGCTTACTTAACCTTTACTAAAGTATAGCGTATTGGCATATGAGTGCATATTGACTGAACTCATCCTTATTTGATGTAGTGTATCGAATATAAATATATCAATTAAAAATATTTACACAATGTATAATAAATCTAATAAACTTATTGTATAATAAGTCTAATAATATAAGGGATTTTTTACACACTGTATAATAAATCTAATAAACTTATTTAATATAAGTAAACCCCTTATATTCTAATAAGCCTTTATACTGGATTCTGGATTCTGATTCTGATTAAATCAAGGAAACTAACAAAGATAAAAAAAAAATTGAACAAAATAAAAAAGAAAGTGCAATGATAAAAAACCTAGACTAAATAAAAAATAAAACCTTTATTGAATGGAGAAAAAATTGAACTAAAATGAAAATAAAAGACTTATTGAATGGAGACACTACAAGGTTAAGGAAGGAAAAACAAAAGTAATATGTGACACAGGAAGGACCACAAGACTTTTTAAATTTAAATAGGACTCATCATGGTGAACCTTGGGAGCATTCTAAGAAACAAACACATACATTATGCGAGGGAAAAAAATATGAAATTAAATACTAAAGAGTGTGTCGTTCAAGGATTCCCTTAGGAATCGTTGTATTAATTGGGATATAACTAGCATAGCCACAATTATGTGGCTGATTAACGCCGAAAGGCATATATCATTTAAAAAAAAACCCTAATTCACCTATTTCATTTACAAACAAACCCTAATTCACCTATTTCATTTACAAACAAACCCTAATTCACCTATTTTAATGTGAATGCACTGTTGATCTTATACAAGACAACTATCTACGCTCAGAGGTGGCATGAAATGTGCCTTCCACTGTATAAATACACAGCCTTTAGGTTATATGTATAAATGCTGCCTTATTAATTATCGATCCATTTTGCCATATTACTATATTTTTAACCGTCAACATCAAAATCAAATTCAATATCAAATTCAAGTTCAAGTGCATGTAATGTTTCTGAGCGATCTCACTACAATGATTTCACAGTAAATGAAAGCTGCTTGAATGGAAATAGAACAACAGATCTGAATTCAAGAAATAAATCAATTGTTTTCATTACAAATATAATTCGACCTATTTATGCATCCTGGTCATCCGCTAAACCACGCATTGGCTTTGAAGGCTCCACATCCTCTGGCCTATTCCCAACGTCTTCTTCGTAAATGTCAACATCCCACAATGTGAATAACTTCTTTATCTGAGGAGAAGGGCTATAGCCTGCAGATGAAACTGATCCATCAATAACTTCTTTCTCATGGATATTGGCTGGACTACGAGAACGAGAAAGGGAATCAGAACTCAATTCCGAATGGAGGAATATAACTGAGTCATCAACAACTTCTCCCTCATGGTTTTTGTTTGGACAAATCGTGTTTAAATCCCCGAACCAAATGATTCGACTGCCAATAAAGGTGGTCATAAAAAACGCCACAGAAACCTCTTGAACACCTTACTGTCATAGGTTATATATATTAAATATATAGCATGTGGAATATATTAAGTATAATCATAAAGGAGGTAAATTCAAGCGACCGCTGGTACAGTAACCTGAGGGCATAAAAATCCAGCAGGTGGTGGCAGGCATCCACGAACACGCGGTAAGGAGGCGGTCATCAGATGGCGGCTGGTAATATGAAACGTTAGGCGTGGGCATCAGAAGGTCAGTTCAGAAGCACGACGTGGACATTTATTTAGATGCCATGGTTTAATCTTATTTAATTATTTAAACGTGACAATTACATATCCTTATAGTAATTTTTTAATGTGATTAGGTAAATGTTAAAAAGTAAACATGTTAATGGATGCCTTGATAAATGCAAGAAAGTTATGAACAATAAATCTGACCCATTGATTTTGGAGGACGACTAAGAATATGCCAGCATCTTCAATGCATAGCCATCAGATTAGGGTTTAAGGTTAAATAAAGTTAAAAGATCATTAATTGTGCCCATTGTCAATAGGTGTACGCCTTTCGGCGTAATGATTTATATCATTTGGATTATAAAATATGATATTTTTAAAAGTAAATTCAGATTTATCTTATTTTTGTGAAAAAACTTTAAATTTAATTTGAGATTAAGATAAAGAAGTTAATTTAGATTATATTATTTTCAATATATAAAATGTTAAAAAGGATTAAATTTGAGATTAAGATAAGTCATTATTAAAGTATATTTTTTAGATGCGAAAAGTATTATACTCTATCACTCATGTAACACATTTTATTGTAAATTTTTTGTTAAGCATATTTACATCGTTTTAAAGTAAGATGATAAGGATTTAATAATTAAAAAAGGTTAAATGATTTGTAAACAAGTAATATAATAAGGGTAAGATAATAAGATGATAAAGATTTAATAATGAAAAAGGTTAAATGATTTGTAAACTAGTAAGATAATAAGATGCTAAGGATTTAATAATTAAAAAGGTTAAATGATTACTTTTTGATTATGTATGAAATAGATAAAATGTGGAAAATAGAAAACAATAAAATACAATCATCAACCATCCACAAAATAACACAAATTTTCTCTAGGCAACTCTTACAGGAGAAAACCCAACTAGAAGGTGAGGTTGTTATGCTCTTTCTTCTATGGTATGGAAATAATGCAAGTACAAAGGAGAGAGCACTCTCTATGGAGTTAGTAGAGACATGTGGGTTGTTAGGATGCTACAGAACCTTAACCCCTTTTTTATTCTCTCTAATTTCTCACTCCCAATTGTTCTTTTCTTCTATGGAACAAAATACAATAACATAGAATGAAACCCCTTCTCCTCCTCGTGACCCCGATATTTAACATAGCCCGATAGCCATCTAGGGGTAGGTTTTTGAATTCCACAACCCTTAATTGTGATAGGGTTTTGGACATTCTAGAATATTCTTGAAATTACATGTGTGGCTAGCCCCATATGCCTGAGGAACAGGGCTTAGTATGGCATCCTCTCGTACCATGGTGGTCAACACGAAAGGTCAACTTGTGGGAGGCATAACTTTTGCATACGAGCTTTGATTGATGCAATGTTTGCAATGTTGGAAAGGTCTCTATGTGTAGAATAGCGTCACGTGGTATAAGATATATTGGGGAATTTTTAACCCAAATAAATGTCGTTTGATGCCTCAAAATTGCTCCAGAAGGTTTTAGACCCCAATTTTCCAAACTGGGACCTACCATTAAATGACCCTGCAAGTTGATTCCTCCATTTTTTTTCCACTCTAAAAGAATCGATATAGATGAAAAATAATGCAATGATCCAATTGAGATCATACCTTCCCATTTAGGGAGGATTTTTGTCACCAAAATATTTACTGAATGAGGTGAGGAAATTTTTCCTCTACCTTCTCCCTAGAGTACCACTTTGCTTTACCTGGAAGTTGTCCTTTCAACCCAGTCTGCCAAAGATAACATTGATGCAGGAAAAATGCGCTTCAATAGATAGGGGTACTCCCTAGTACGAGGTCCCAATTAGACTACGCATCATTTGGATTAGGAGACCCATCTGCATTCTGTCCCAGCTACCATTACTGGGTTGGAGGATTGAGTGAATGATTTGAATGCAAGGGGGTATGAAAAATGAAAACTAAACTAATTTTTGAAAGGAAATCTACTATATCGTATCCTATCTAGGAGAAACTAAGAGTAATTGACAAACCACTTTAAATGCTAAAAATCCTTGCAATAACTTTCTTTCAAATAGTTGTTAGAGACAAACAAGGGTTAATGGAATAAGTATATGAAAGAAAAACCATATTAGTCTAAACTACACACTCTTATACAAAAAACCTTCTCATCATCTCAGAAAAATTAATAAGAGAGAAAACAAAAATTGCATAAACTTATGTGCACAAAAGAGAAGTCTATAAGTGCAACAAAATTCTTACAATGTTTCCATGACAACCCAACATTTACTTGAAATAGTTCAAAGCAAACCCCTATCAACAAAACAATATTTCTCTCAAGAAAATTGGCCTCGAGGTCTTCTCAATATTATCTTAGAAGATTATTTCCCCAAAATTAAAAAGTTGAAGAGCCCCTATAAAGTGGGTTTCTTCTTGAATTTATAACTCCCTAAGTAACTGCCTATTTGGGGTTCTTGGGTTCTACAAGAAGCAATTACATGTCTCTTCATCTCCCTTTTCAAATTTTTATCCAGGTGGATATTGGTGGCCAACCACATGTTCCACTAATTCATAATGGTTCCACATCTTGGAAGTTTTTCTACAATTTTTTGGGTCCCAAACTTTTGGGGTCATTTTGAGGCCCTAAATGATGTTTTTTTGGCACGATAGCACCTAGCATGTGGATGATGGTAGATGCTAGGACATTCAAAATGTCTACTTCTCAATTATACCTTTATGACGGTATACCAAGTGTCCCAAAGGGAGATTGTATGAAAATGTTATGCCTTTGGGAAGTTGACATATCAACTAACCACATCGGGCCCCATAAAAATTTTGGCGTTTCATCTTATCTGCCATTATAATGTTTGTAGTATCCATTGTATCTTATCTGTTCTTTTACTGAAAATCAGTTTGCAGTAAATATTGTACAAGGTTAAAATCTACATTTGGTATCAAAGATTTGTTGGCTTCAGGGGGACGTCCGCCTTTGTGGTCAAGGGTTTGGCTCAGGACTGTGATAAGCCTTGTTACAGTGGGAGACATGTGGTATTGATTTTTCAGGTGAAAAGAAATGACAAGAAATTCAAAAATGGAGATTGAGAAGTTTAATGGGCAAAGTTTTCATCTATGGAAGCTCAAGATGGAAGATCTGTTGGTGGACAAAGATCAGTGAATCACGGTAGATTCAGGTACTGCACCTACAAGAACTTCAACAGATGATTGTAAAAAGTTGGATTAGAAAGAAAAGGGAACAATCTGACTATGCCTCTTAGATTCAGTATTACTGAATGTCTCAGAGGAAGCTACAACCAAGGATTTATGGGAAAAAGTTGGGGAAGTTGTATCAGTATAAGTCCCTAGTAAATAAGCTATTCTTGAGAAAGAAGATGTATAACCCGAGGATGAGAGATGGAGACTCAGTGGAATATCATTTGAATGCCTTCAATACTGTGGTAAGTCAGTTAGTATCTATTGAGATTAAAATTTCAGATGAAGATAAATGTATCAGTTTATTGTGTTCTTTACCAGACTCATGGGATAGTCTAGTTGTGGCCATAGGTACTAATATAACTGCCTTGAAGTTTGATTAAGTGGTATCATCCTTTTTGTCGGAGGAGATGCGACAAAATAATATGGAAGGACAAAGAAAAGACACATTATTTGCAAGAGGACGTTCCCAGGAAAGAAATATATCTAAGTTCTCAAGTGGGAGATCTAAGTCTAAGGGTAGATCTAAATCACCCATAAAATTTTTAAAGGTATGTTGGAGATGTGGAAAAGAAGGGCACTACAAGAAGCAATGTAGATCCAAACTTGAGAAAAAGAAGGGATCTGAAGAATCTCCTTCTACAAAAGAAAAGACCTCTAGGGAAGAAGGAGGGGATGTGTACTTGGTTTCTTCAAGCACACATGAAGATCATGAGGCATGGTTGGTTGAATTTGGTGCATCCTTTCATATGAATTCCCATAGGGAGTGGTTCTATGAATATGAAATGTATGATGGAGGTAATGTTTTCTTAGGTGATGATTCGACAACCAGAATCATAGGACGAGGAAAAGTCAAGTTGAGTCTCATAGATGGAAGGATTAGAACACTACCTGGTGTTCTGCACATCCCAGGTTTGGCTAGAAATTTGATTTCTGTAAAAAAAATGGACGATGCAGGGGTAAAAATAATATTTGAAAAGGAAACCTGCAATATGGTTTGAGGAGAAATGGTGTTGTTGAAGGGAGTTCGGTTTGAACTCTGTATAAGCTGCAAAGAAGCACTATTAGTGATGGGTGTAATAGTTCCATTGTTCCTAATATTCGAGTTGAAGAAGAAATAACTCCTACAGTCTCTGGAGAAAAGGTTACGATGTGGCATCGGAGAGAAGGGTCTTCAACTAATACACGGTAAAGGTATGGTTGAAGGTATGTCTAACTGCTCTCTAGATTTTGATTTCTTTGAACATTTTTTATATGGGAAGAAGAATCGGGTAAGATTCCCCTCTGGTGCAAGGAGGGCAAAAGAAATTTTACAACTAGTTCACAATGATGTTTTTGGACCTGTGTCGGTCCCATCATTGGGAAAATTTGTGTACTATGTCTCATTTATAGATGAATTCTCAAGGAATGCTTGGATATATTTCCTTAGGAAGAAATCTAAATTCTTTGACAGGTTTAAAGAGTTTAAGGCTCTTGTTGAGAATCAAACAGAGAAAAGAATTAAGGTGTTGAGGACAGATAATGGTGGAGAGTTATGCGGGAATGAATTTGAATAATTTTGTAAGAAGTGTGGTATAGCAAGGCAAAAGACTACTCCATACACACCTCAACAGAATGGAGTTGCAGAAAGGATGAACAAGACATTGATGGAAAAATCAAGGTGCATGCTTAGTGGTGTCGGGTTAGGGAAAGAATTATGGGAAGAGGCAGTGGGTACTACATGTTACCTGGTCAACATATCACCCTCATCAATGTTGGATGACAAGACTCCACAAGAGGTATAGATTGGTAAGGAACCTTCTCTCACACATCTCAAGGTATTTGGCTGTGATGCATATGTTCATGTTCCAAAGGAAAATAGGAGTAAGCTAGATAAGAAAGATGAAAAGTGTATCTTTATTGGATATAAAGATGGTCTCAAAGGTTATAATATTTGGAACCCAGAAACTAAGAAGGTAGTGTATAACCGAGATGTTGTATTTAGATAAATGAAGGATGTTGTTAAACAGGAAGTCCTACCAAGTAAGGAAGAACCAGAGAAAATAGAGTTTGATTTAAAGGACGATGAATCAAACTCTACAGAAGAACAGGAATAAGAAGAAGAAGATCCTCATACTCCAGTATCGAGGAGATTGGTTCGAGAAATAAGGCTACCGGAAAGGTATGATCCATCTGATTTCCATTCAAATTTTTCTTTGTCTATTACTAATGATGATCCTAGAACTGTCAGGGAGGCAGTGGATTCAGAGGATGAAAATCTCTAGAAAAGGGCCATGGATGAAGAAATGACATATTTGGATAAGAATGAGGCTTGGGATCTAGTGGATTTGCCAACTGGAAGAAACCCCATTGGCAACAAATGGCTATTTAAAAAGAAGTTGAATGAAAAAGGAAAAGTTGAGAAATACAAAGCTCGGTTAGTAGCAAAGGGTTATTCCCAGGTTGAGGGAATTGATTTTGGTGAGATTTTTTCTCTTGTTGCCAAGTTAAAACCTCTATAAGATTTATGTTATCTATTGTTGCTGCATTTGATTTTGAAGTAGAACAGATGGATGTGAAGACAACATTCCTACATGGGGATCTGGAAGAAGAAATATATATGAAGCAACCATAAGGTTATGATGTGAAGGGAAAGGAGTTGGTGCAAGCTGAAAAAGTCCCTGTATGGTTTAAAACAATCACCAAGGATGTGGTACAAAAAAATTGATACTTATATGCTGGGACTTGGCTTCACAAGAAGAAAAGAGGATTACTGTGTGTATTTTAAATTAATTGGTGATCATTTGATTTATTTGGTCTTGTATGTGGATGACATGTTGCTGATAGGAAACAACAAGGAGATTATCCAGGATGTGAAAACTTAGTTGTCCTCTAAATTTGACATGAAGGATCTCGGTGCTTCAAATTTCATTTTGGGCATGGAAATCAAAATAGATCGAAAAAAAAGGAAACTCTAGTTAAATCAGAGAAAATATGTTGAGACAATATTACAGAGGTTTAATATGCAAGAATGTAAACCGATCAAGGTTCCTATTCCTGTTGGTGTAAATTTATCTTCGGATCAGTGTCCCAAGACACAGGAAGAGGAGGAGGACATGTCTTGTGTTCCATATGTGAGTGTAGTTGGAAGTTTGATGTATGCAATGGTCTGTACTAGACTAGACATTGCACATGCAGTGGGAGTTTTGAGCAGGTATATGTCAAAACCAGGGAAGGAGCATTCAAAGTGAGAGACAAATTTCAGTTAAAACTAGAAAGGAAAGACTATAGGGTCATGGTAAGAAGATCAAGGTTCTGTGATATGGACCTTTTGAGATATTGGAGAAGGTGGGAGATAATTCCTATAGACCTAGTCTACCCCCATACATACACATTTACTTAGTAATGAATGTGGAGAATCTCAAATTCTATGAGCCTTCCATGTTGGATTAGGAGGAGGAGCAGGTCCTACCTTGCATAGAGGACTTAGCACCAGATGCTCAGACAGAGTTTACAGAGGACATAGCTTTGTAGAAGAGGACTATAAATAAAATACAAGGGAAACATGACCTTTGCCGGAGTGGTTTGAAAGGCAACTTCCAGGCAAAGAAAAGTGGTACTCCAGGGAGAAGGTAGAGGAAAATTTTCCTCACCTCATTCAATAAAGATTTTTGGGACCAAAATCATCCCTAAATGGGAAGATATGATCTAGGTTAGATCATTATATTATTTTTCATCTATCTTGATTCTTTCAAAGTGGAAAAGAATGGAGGAATCATCTTGCACGATCATTTTAATGGCAAGTCCCAATTTGGAAAATTGGGGTTTTAAACCTTCAAGATCCATCTTGAGGTAGAAAATGGATTTTTTTGGGGTCGAAACTTTATCTTCTTTATCCCATACCCCTTAACACTATTTTACACATCAATACCTTTCCAACGATGAAAAAATCACGTCAATCAGAGCTCGTATGCAAAATTTATGTCTCCCACAAGTTGACCTACCATGTTGACCACCATGGTACAAGTAGATGACATGTTATCCCCCATTACTCACGCATATGGTGCTATCCATGTATGAACTTTCAAGAATATTCTAGAAGGTCCAAAACCTTATCACACTTGAGGGTTGAGGGAGTCAAAACCCTACCCCTAGATGACTATCAGGCGATGTTAAACACCAGATCATGAGGAGGAGAAGGGGTTCCATTATTTAGCATTATATTTGTTCCATAGTTGAGCAAATCACCTAGGAGTGGTATTTTGAGAGTATAACATAGGAGATATTTTGTAGCAGTGATACAAGCCACGCTGTCACAGACAACTCCACAGAGAGTGCCTCTTTCTTTGTACTTGCATTTGAAGAAAAGAGAGCATAGTTACCTCACCTTCTATCTAAGTTTTCTCCCATATTGGATTTCCGAGGTTATATCTTGTGTTTAATTGTGGATGGTGTGTGAGTATTTATTTTTCTTCTCTTTTTTTTCACATTTTATTTATTTCATACATTTTAAGCAGAAAACCAATAATTAAAGAATTTGAAATACAAAGAAAATTACCCTCCACTTTAAAAATGTCAGTATTTTATTAGATATGTTGTGATGAACTATCTAATAAAATATTCATGATAAATTACAAATCACACCTGCAATAGAAAACTGAAATCCCCTTTCTATTATTTTCATTCATATTTAAAAAAAAGTTAGATATTCCATCATTAATGCCACATCGTATCTAATGCTTCATTGGCACTTGCCAAGGCTTACAAACTCCATCAATTACTTAAAATGAAAATCTAGTTGAAAAACAAAGAATTTAAGGCACCAAACCTACCTTAGAAAATGCACGTGAAACCTTCATAAATGCATGCCATGTGTACAATCCTGAATTATTTTACATTTTCACTTGTAATCATATTTCGAAAAACTATCTCCATTTGGAAGTTATAAAGTTCCAAAAAGACAATTTCCACTATTTTCCCCTTTTTGATAGAATTGGAACATGCACGCTCAAACTTCAATATGCATCTAAATAATGATTTAAAACATTCTAAGTTTTCTTCAAGACCTACTCATGTGGTTAATTTTCAATCTCCATCCAAAAAGTCGTTTTTACATAGCAAAACATGATGATTCAATCTCAATCCAAAAAGTTGTTTCTACATAGCAAAACATGATGATAGATGATGATATGACATGGCCTTTTGTAATGCAAGCAAAGCATTTCAATTTTTTTTTTTTTTTTGGAAAACCAAGGGCACCATGCTTAATTAAGCTAGGTTTATTATAATTTCAAATTTTTAGATGACATTAATCTACCTTCAAATGAAGGTTATAAACTTTCCAAAATAACAATTTGTAGATTTTAATGCTTTTTAATAATTTTGAAAAAACACACATTAAGTTAAAATTATACATGTTAAAATTATACATGTAAATTTTTAAACATAAACATCATTCCATAAAATTTATAATCCACTTGAATTTCAAGACAAAAAATTAAAATAAAAAATATATATAATTAATTGCAAAAATCAAGATTAAACATTAATAATAATAGAACGTACATCATATTAATATATCATCCATATTACATACATATATTGTTGTACGTTTCAAAAACAACTACCATACCATTTTCTTGATGGTTTGGATCCTTCTATTACATTTTCATATTTGTTTTGGATCCTTTATTGCAAATTATTGTTGTACATAAAAACAACCACTAAAAACATGCCATGCCATTTTCATGATTGTTGTGTATCCTTCTATTGCATTTTCATACTTGTTTTTGGATCATATTTGTTTTGGATCCTTCCCAACGAAAACATTAGATTTAAACATTATTATTTCGATTTCATAGTTTCGTATTAGATTTGCATTCACAGTGTAAGTCAATGCATCCTTTTGGGTAAACCAAGTACATATATAATTTTTTTAAGCATTATTATCACCAAATCTGTGTTGGAGCCATCTTGGATATCATGTGCGAGACCAGCTCATACATAATTGCAATTAAAAAAAAAAGTGAGCTGTGGACAACTCAGAAAAGTTATTCTAGTACGTGGAGACGTGTATGTATATATAATGTATTAATCTTCTATATATAACTGTATTATTTTAATGAAAGAAATGTATATAAATATTGATAAAATAAAAATAATTTTAAATATTAAAAAAAATATTTAAATAAAATAAAATAAAAAATAGTACTATTTATTTAATATTTTTTAATATTAGATTTTTTTAAATAATTTAAATATTTAATATAATTAATTAAAATGAATTGAGTGAGTTAGTTCAATTGGTTGAGTGTTGTAAATTATAAGTAAAATGTTTCACATCAAATCCTTAAATTCCTAGATTAAGTTGCCATTTAATATTCTATTAAATTATTAGTCTCTTAGATGTAGGAGAGTTGATAATAGAGTATGCTCTTAAAGCAAAACTTCACTGATAAACTAACAAACAAAAAAAAAATATTCTACTAGATTAAGTTGTCATTTAAACACTAGATATTCACTTCAATACTTACAATATATTAACTTCATTTTTCATAATTAAAAAAAACTCATTTATAAATATCTTATTCAACAATATAAAACCCCATACATTTAAATAAAAAAAATATCACCCTAAATAAAAATAACATACATCATCTCTATATATTTTTATTTTATATATATATATATATATATATATATATATATATATATATATATATATAAAACAACATACATCTTCTCTATATATTTTTTTTATTTTATTTATATATAAATAATAGGGTGGAGTTTTGACCATAGTTCTTAATTCTGAACACCTGTACCGAATTAGGATTCCAGCATTCTGAACAACTGTACCGAGTAGGATTCCAGCCATGTCCTGATTATACATTGGGATAGAAATTTTGTTTTAAAACTCCATATATATATATATATATATATAAACAAACGGTTGTTTATTAATTAAAGCAAAACCTTTCTTGTAGGGTTTGCGGACAAAACCAATACCAGCTTCAACTGAATCTTGCTACATTATATTTGTTGGCCAGGAAATTTTGGGATCTTTTGCTGAGAGTATAACAAGAAGTATATTTTTTTTTCTCTAATGCAGATGTTTGATTTGATCGCTGGTTCCTTCATATGTTCTTTTGTCCACTGAGTGTGAATCTAACTGTGTTGGATTGAAGAAGATGGCATTAGGGCGATCTCTGCGTTACACGAGATTAATGGGGAGAGATGAATCGAACGAGAAACTGAAGAACAGTGAAGAAGAGATGGAGGAAAGACGTCACAAAATTGCTCAGAAACTGAGAGAGAGAATCTTGAAGGAGGCAGATTTCCCGAGGCAAAAACCAGGATTGAGAACAAAAGTTCGCAGTTTTAATATAAAAATAGGTCAGTTAGTTCTTGGCCGATTTGCAGTGATCAAATCTCCGACCCGCGGCCCACTCTCAATCACGCCATAGATCCTGGCTGCCTGCAAATGTCATAAATCACTATAATTTTAAATAAATGTAGTCCATCGTTTGGCGTGATCACATTTAGTCGGCAGTAAAATAGCAGGTGACATGTCTGTGTTAACTTCGCGTTTGCAAGCAACGATCTGGTTTTGTTTCTGCATTTAATTTACTTGCATGTAATTGTATTGTACCAGCAGGGACTGTTACTGTTATTATTATTATCAGAATTAAGTGAATAAACTATCTTCACATTTAACAATGCAATCGTCTCATTTACCAAATAAACGATCTCCGTTCATATAAAGATCTATGTAAACGACATATTACAATTTAGGAAAAACGGAATTTGTTGGGGGGTGAACTTCCAAAATATGAAGTGAATCAATATTCACGAGAAATAAATGAAAGCATTTGGAATTTGTTCGTATTAATTTTGTACAGCAAATATTACGATTAAAGGGAAAATTGGATTTTGTTTGGTTTAACTTTCAAAATATGAGTAATGAATTTGTGGGCATTAATTTTCAAAATATTATATTTATATATTTAATTCTCAAAATATTGATGATGATGGTTAAAGTTTATTGACATCGGTTAAGAGGTATATATAAGAGTTTACTGTTAGGACAATCCTTGTCACTTTGTTGGTTCAATTTTGGACTAGACCTGTGTACCATGTGTGGAGGCTTTACTAGCTCTATATGTAGGTGTGGGGTACCATGAGTATGTTTGGAGGTTTGATTAGCCAGTTCTGTGTGCAGTTTTAATTAACATTAATTTTCAAAATATTATATTTACATATTTAATTTTCAAAATATTGATGATGATGGTTAATTTTTATTGAGATTGCTTAATTGGTATATATCAAGAGTGCATCGTTAAGGCAGTCCTTGTCAAGTTGTTAGTTCAACTTTGTACTAGACTTGTGTACCACGTGTGTGGAGCAATATGGGTATGTTTGGAGGCTCTACTAGCCAACTTTCTGTGCTACTCTAATTGTCAACTAGATACATTAGAATTGGTTTATACCTTAAGAAAGGTAAGAGATTACTTAGATTTCTTTAGAATTTTATTTCTGCTTTCAAAAGACATTGAGAAAGCTTTCAAAAAGCTTTCAAAGTTCACCACAGTTTTGTTGTCTTAAGCCATATTGTGACATATATTTTGAAATTGTGATCTAATTTGAATATATGAAAGGTACTTTAGGAGAAAGTGTTTTTCATCTTCAACTATCTTAGTGTGATAAAGATGACCACCATATCAATTGGGAGTTAATTCTTATTTTAACAATATTGATTTTCTTTTTTAAAATATATTTTATATATTAACAATAAATGCATAAATATCTATACATAAATTTACTCAAAATAATATTTATTAAAAAATATAATTTTTTTTTTATAAATTAAAAAAAAAATTAAATTAAAATTAATACATGTTAACATTTATTTAATTTAATTTATTTAATATATGTTTTTCATATAAATATTTTTTTATCTCTATTTTAGATTTTAGATTTAAAATAAAAATAAAATAAAATTAATGTAATTTTTTAAAAAAAATATAACATTTATTTTATTTTATTTTATTCATTTAATATTTATTTTTCATATAAATGTTTTTTATGCCTAGTTTGTATTTTAAATGTAAAATAAAAAGATACACCCACAAACTACATAAATATAAATGTTTATAAAACTAGCACAATCACAATCATGTGACTGATTAATGCAAAAAGGTTTATTTCATTCCCATAATCTCAAAGCAGATATAAAAATGAAACAACCGAACTTGACAATGATAAGAGCATGATCACGCACAAGATGCATCCTCCGTTTTTCATTAGCTAAGACTTGCTTATGATCACAATCTCTAATTCAAGCAACAATGAACTCTTGCATTGCTTCAATACATAATCCATGGCTACTAGAGGTCGTCCTATTTGGAGATGAAGTCGAAGGGAGGGCCGAGGTCGTAGTGGGAGAACCAGTCCTCCATTATATTTCTCATTCTTAGATCGGGCGCTTGTGCCAATCTTTTACTGTTCAATCATAGGTGATGTGAGACTCAGGGATTCTAACGGGATCCTACATGAATTTCTTTGAAATTGAATGAATTTCTTTGAAATTGAATAGAAAAACTTTTTCGATATTTCTTTATAATTTTCTCTGTTGTATATATGTCACTATTTAACTGCTTGTTATGTGGAATTTTTGTAATCTTTATTAATTAGGTAAACGTTGCAATCATTGGTAATGGCAGTAAAATATTAATCATATTAAGTAAATGTGAAAAAATAAACAAGGAAATGTAAACATTAAAAAATCTTATATACAAATATTWAAATTAGAAAACAAATCTTATATACCTAATTAATAATTAAAATTAGAAAACAAATCTTATATACAAATATTTTATTTTGAAATTAATTATAATAATAATAAAATAAATTACATAGATGTATTTTAATATTAATTTTTAAATATCAATAAACTTGTGTTTTACAAATTTTGAAATAAATAATTAAAATTAAAAAAAAAATCCTAAATCAAAATATTTTACTTTGAAATCAATTATAATACTAATAAAATAAATTACATAAATATATTTTAATATTGATCTTTAAATATCAATACACTTATATTTTATAAATTTTGAATCAAAATAAATTTATAAAAACTTATCTACACTAATATTATATATAAAAATTCAACTAAACTGTGTATTTAACCATCTTAATCTTATTAAATTTAATTTTTTTTCTTTCAAAATTTAAGACATTTAAAAAAATTAATGTAAATCTCTGGATGGATGGGTTAAGTTCACAAGGAAAAAAAAAAAAAGATAAATCCCTATCTATCTTTTCTTCTTTTCTTAGAGCTTGCATATATCTTAAAACAAAAGAATATATATATATATATATATATATATATATGAGAGCAATGAAAGAGTAACAACAAATTTGACACTTTAGTCTTGTTGTTCTATTTTCTTCTTTAAAGTTTTAGTCTTTTCTTTAATTATAAGTTTTTACTCATTTTCTACTGAAATCCTAAAACTGTAACATATTTAATGGTTAATTGAATTTTAATTAAGTTCAGATTTTTCTCTCAACAAACATAGATGCACTTATAACCAACAATATTTGGCTAAATATTTTTTTTTTTCATTTGACTCTCTGTCCCCTTAGCTTTGATTCCTTTATTTATAGGATGTAGATGTGATAATATCTATGTTACATGGAATGCAGGTTGTGCACTTCTGAGCCATACATAGTTACTTACAATTTAATTTTTTGGGTTTAAGAGATTTAATTTTTAGATTTTTAAATTTTTTTTTTCAAAACCTGTTTAAGTGTTTTACTTTTTGTTTTTTTTTGTTATAATCCTGAAGCATAAATCACAATTTCAATTTTTTATTGTGTAAATTGTATTTTTGAATGAAAAATGGATTCAACTTATTAAAATCTTCTAGACATTCAAATTATTCAGAATTAACCACTCAAATATGTAGATTCAACAATTTCTTCCCAAATTTATATTTTGAGGTATATAGAATATTGCTAGTTTGTTAGTAATTTGGAGGATTACTTTAACATCACAGAGTGCTTTAACAGCACACTCTAAGAATTTGATGTAAAATTCTTAAAAACCAGGATTGAGAACAAAAGTTCGCAGTTTTAATATAAAAATAGGTCAATTAGTTCTTGGCCGATTTGCAATGATTCAACAATTTCTTCCCAAATTTATATTAAAATAAACAAAAAAATGCCAAAAAAAACAAAACCTAAAACAATTAAACTACAACTACATAAGTGGCCATAAAGTTTTCATTAGAATCTAACCGTGGACTATGTTTATATCTACGAAAAAGAAAAGTTGATCATGACTTTGACTAGGAACAACAATAGCTTACTTAACCTTTACTAAAGTATAGCATATTGGCATACAAGTGCATATTAACTGAACTCATCCTTATTTGATTTTGATGTAGTGTACAGAATATAAATATATCAATTAAAAATATTTACACAATGTATAATAATCTAATAAACTTATTGTATAATAAATCTAATACAATAAATCTAATAATATAAGGGATTTTTTACACAATGTATAA
Source organism: Picea glauca (assembly GCA_000966675.3). Lineage (NCBI taxonomy): Eukaryota > Viridiplantae > Streptophyta > Pinopsida > Pinales > Pinaceae > Picea > Picea glauca. Next base: position 119,935 of record JZKD02S1614541.1, on the reverse strand, counting down.
TAAATCTAATAAACTTATTTAATATAAGTAAACCCCTTATATTCTAATAAACCCTTGTACTAGATTCTGATTCTGATTAAATGAAGGAAACTAACAAAGATAAAAAAAAAATGAACAAAATAAAAAAGAAAGGGCAATGATAAAAAACTAGACTAAATAAAAAGTAAAACCTTTAATGAATGGAGAAAAAATTGAACTAAATTGAAAATAAAAGACTTATTGAATGGAGACACTACAAGGTCAAGGAAGGAAAAACAAAAGTAATATGTGACACAGGAAGGACCACAAGACTTTTTAAATTCAAATAGGACTCATCATGGTGAACCTTGGGAGCATTCTAAGAAACAAACACATACATTATGCGAGGGAAAAAAATATGAAATTAAATACTAAAGAGTGTGCCGTTCAAGGATTCCTTTAGGATTCGTTGTATTAATTGGGATATAATGATTTATATCATTTGGATTATAAAATATGATATTTTTAAAAGTAAATTCAGATTTATCTTAGTTTTTGAAAAAAAATTAAATTAAATTTGAGATTAAGATAAAGAAGTTAATTTAGATTATATTATTTTCAATATATAAAATGTAAAAAAATTAAATTTGAGATCAAGATAAGTCATTATTAAAGTATATTTTTTAGATGCGAAAAGTATTATACTCTATCACTCATGTAACACATTTTAGTGTAAATATTTGTTAAGCATATTTACATCGTTTTCAAGTAAGAAGATAAGGATTTAATAATTAAAAATGGTTTCGTTTTCAAGTAAGAAGATAAGGATTTAATAATTAAAAATGGTTAAATGATTTGTAAACAAGTAAGATAATAAGATGATAAAGATTTAATAATGAAAAAGGTTAAATGATTTGTAAATTAGTAAGATAATAAGATGATAAGGATTTAATAATTAAAAAGGTTAAATGCTTACTTTTTGATTATGTATGAAATAGATAAAATGCGAAAAATAGAAAACAGTAAAATACAATCATCAACCATCCACAAAATAACACAAATTTTCTCTAGGTAACTCTTACAAGAGAAAAGCCAACTAGAAGGTGAGGTTGTTATGCTCTTTTTTCTCTAGTATGGAAATAATACAAGTAGAAAGGAGAAGACACTCTCTATGGAGTTACTAGAGAC
>JZKD02S1614541.1:93062-117309 GCA_000966675.3 Picea glauca | reverse complement strand
GCTACCACCATTCCAAATGGCTTGTGTTCTTTTTATTTTATCGTATTTTGTGTTCCAAACAGTCATTAATAGAATCTGAGTTTAAATGTATTACTTTTTTTTTTGCAATATATATATGTGTTTCCTTGTTATATCTCTGACTTCATGTTGTTCTCAATAAAATATGGATTAGTGGTATCATAGCAATCTACTTTTTTTTTTTTCTCTGTCCATGTCCCCGACAAGGTCAGGATATTGAGAATTGGGTCTTGAACTGGTTGAACTTTGGGAACAACACTTTCGCTCGCCCAAGTAGACTCCCATGGTATAATAAAAGAGAGATGATGGAGCAAGAGATCCTATCAAACTATTTCTCGAGGAATCCCTCACGGAAAAGAGGAACCATATGATGGATAACTTTTCCCATATTGATCCTTCGATGGTTGCCAATAACAATAGAGGCACCTTCAACCAAAAATAACTTCGGAGGTACGATGCCCTTTAAGGTACAAGTTAACTTTGATATTCCTATATTTGAAGGCTATATAGACGTCGACACTTTGGAAAAATGGTTATGTCTGCTAGAGGATTATTTCTCTGCCCAAAATTTTTCCAACGGTGAAAAAATCACCTTAACGCCCCTTAAATCCCTTCCCCATGTCAGAGATTGGTGGGATAATTACTGTGAGGAACATGCCAGAGATGAGTCTACAATTTTTGGGCTAGGACTCACTTGGGCGGACTTTTTTGATGCCCTCAAGGAGCAATACTACCATGCTGGAAACTATGATGACAAGTTCATGAGATGGACAAATATACATTAGGAGAGAGACTAGATGGTGTTGCAGTACACCAACATATTCCATACCTTGCGCACAAATTTGGGTATTAAAGAATCCAAGTGGCACTTGGTTCTGAATTACCGTAGTTTCCTACATAGGTACATCCAATCATATATGGAGTTCCTAGACATCTTGATGTAGACCCCCCTTATATCCCATGGGTGAAATTTAGCCCCTAAAATTTTCCTTGATCATAAGATCCTCCCACTTTGATACGGGCCTTACACCATCACCAAGTATGTGGGTGAGAATGATTTTGAATTAAGTATTCCCCCTTTCCTTGGATTACACCCTTGTATTTAATGTGGTACCGCTTCGACCATATTTTCCACCTCTCCTGGACACTTCGGACGTGGCTGGGCACTTGTACCATACATAACTCAATCATGTCTGCATTGAATTGGTGATGGTTTATCATATCATGGACACCAAGACGAAGGGAACCCACCAACAAAACATCCAACTCTATGGGGTCATTAAAGTAGGGAAGTTTCTTCATCATGGAAAGTGTCTCACCAGGAGTCAGAGTCAACAGAGGTTTCCCCATATGATGGAGTAAAATGATGCAATGTGGACCATTTCTTCATAAGGGGGGGAGGAATGATCTAGGTGGATATCGATGGCCAAACACCCGTTTCACTAATTTATAATGGTTCCACATCTTGGTATTTTTTCTACATTTTTTCAAGTCCTAAACTTTTGGGGCTATTTTGAGGCCCTAAATGACGATTTTTTTGGCATGAATATGCCTAGAATGTAGTTGATGGTATATGATATTCCATTCAGAATGTTTACTTATCAGATATATCTTTCTGACGGGCTACCGAGTGCTCCAAACGAAGATGGTATGCAAAATTTATTCCCTTAGGAAGTTTACGTATCAACTAACCACATCGAGCCCACAAACCTTTAAGTTTTTCATCTTCTAGGGTTAGGGTTTTCTCATTGATTTTTAATGTTAAAATTCCTTTTAATCCTCTTTGTAATCAACGTCTTGTGAATGAGGGATAAGCTACCACCATTTTAGATAGCTTGTGTGTTTTTCATTTTACAGTGTTTTGTATTCCAAACAAGCATTAATATAATATGCGTTTAATTGTATTACTGTGTTTCTTGCAATATCTATGTGTGTTTCCTTGTTATATCTATTCCTTCATGTCATTCTCAATATAATCCGGATCAATTTTCTTTTCATAAGTTACAAAATGTACAAAATTGTGTAACAATGATATAAAAAGATAAAAGAGAGGGTGGTTGAGAATGGTTTTGGATTTGATGTTGTGTCCCCTTCATTTATCCCTGTACTTCAAGTAGTCTTTCTAGACCTCATGTTGTCCCAAACCAGAAACAATTTTGTGGTAAAGGAGTGACTCTAGGGAATCCTTGTGAGAAACTAAATTTTGTGAAAGAGTATGCATATCCCTAGTTAAATTAACCATGAAGGATTGGATTATAGTATGTGTCCTTGCTGGCTTCACAAGGTGGTCATCCATCAATTCCACTGTCACTCTGGTCACAACCCTAACATATATTTGTCTCTACTTCATGTTATTTTTTACCTCTAAAAATGTCTTTTCATCGATCTTCATCTTTCCTAACTCTTCGATATAGGGAAGGTGGCCTTTATGAGCTAATATATATGATGACTTATGAAGTTGTGCAGAGATAAAAAATGAATTCTTCAACTCTTTTTCAACGTTTTCACCAACTTGTTTATAGTTGTCAAGTGTAGCGTAATTGATCTTTCTTTCCCACTCTGATATGCATGGTAATTATGTTGGGGCATCTGGATTCTTAGTAATCCAATGCTACATCTCATTCACATCTTCTCCGATGGTGGTGAATTCTATATTCTTGGCCTAGGATATGTTATGTTGTGCCATGATCTGTGTGGCCAATTACTAGAATACTTGTATATTCACGTACATATATGTTTCCATCTTGCAGAGTTCTGGCCTAAATCCATTGACGTACAACCTCAATTATTTGATGCTCTCCCTGTCGCTTTTACTGCATATGACCTCTTCTTCCATCTCTTTTATCTTTTCTTTATTTTCATTCTCGCGCACCAAATATCTAAGATTTTATTTTAAGTCCAATGTGAAAGAAACATCAACTAAAGAAATTGAAAGTGGATCATATCTGATGTTTTCCATCACATTGATTTCAGTAATTACTGATAATGGGGCCTTTCCAATCACCAATAATTTTCTATTTTTTCACAACACTATTTTACTAAAATCCTTATCGAATATGAAGGTTGTTGGGCTCATGATTTGGTTAAATTAATGATGACGATTAGATCCTTTTTGTTCGATATTACATGTATATTTTACTATTTTGAAAAAGTTTTGAAGGATTCTTATATCAAATCGACATAACTTATACCAGGTACGTATGATTGAAGTTTTGTGATGGTTTCAATTTTAATTTATCATGATTTAATGATTCCAAGGAGCTAATGTGTGATCTGTGTGTCACAGGGAAAAATCACATGGCATTTTTCCATCTAGCATCTCATCCAACAGTATTACAGGAAACTAACTTAAATCTTAATTTGTGGGAGCATGGAGTGGAATATGAAATATTCGACACATGGGTTTTGTGCGTAACATGCCCAATTAGGTCTCTTGCGGGCCGTTTTCTGAAATTATGAATGGATTGAGAGTCGTTTGTATTTTTCAATTTGGCATCGAGTACTCCATCCGACACTGCGTCCGACACTCCATCCTGCACTAAAACCGTGGGCGAGTTGGTGGTTATCATATCGGTGGCCAATGATGGGAAAATTAGATACATGGGTTTTTCTTGTGCTCGTGGTCTCCAACTACTGAGCTTCTGACAACTTGGATTGGGTTGTTATACCGGGTGTTTATTGGCTCACTTAGTTTCTAGAAGCCACCAATGGTTAAAACACATTAAGTGTAATTTACTGTTTTTAGAGGAGGTCGACCCTTCCAGTGGTCGACCTCTCAGCTTGTAACCTCTATAAATACCACAATAGTGGTCAGACAAATAGATAAGCTAGGGATTGTTAAGTTCATAATCTAGCATTGTTTTTGTTGTTTCAAGACATTTTCATAAACTTGTGTAAACTTAAGAATAGAGTTCAATTGCTTATTAATTTGATTAGTTAGTTGTTGAGTAATTTTGATTAGTTTACTTGTTGTAGAAGTTTCCATAGGTTAGTTATTTGATTGCTTATTAGTTTACTTTCTGAATAAGTTTCCATAGGTTAGTTTGAATAGGGTAGTTGTTTGACTGTTTACTTGTTTTAATAGGATAGTTGCTTGCTTGTTTATTTTCTTACCTGTTGATGTTATTTGATTTTGAATAGATTAATTAGATTAGTTTGTTGGTGTTCATTAAATATATTAAATAGATAGTCTTATTTTTATCATTGTAATGATTAAGTTAACTTGCTTAAAGTAGGGTTTTCGTTCGCTTTCTTAGGACTATCCATCGATCCATTGTTCAAAAGTCACTTAGGGGAAATAATTTAAGTTCTTTGAGAGGGTTTGACCATTGATAACCTTTTCTTAAGTAGATTAGTTCTTAGATAGCCCATTTTCTTAGTTAGACTATACTACCTCTAGCCTTTCTGCCTTTGCACATATAGTGCTACAACTCTAAGTTTACTTACCCCGAGTTGACAATTTAATTGAGGGTTTTTAGTGCATATAGAACACCCAACATTTTTGGTGCCATTGTCGGGGATTTGTCTCAAGGAAGGAATTAGATCATTTCTAAACATTAGCATTAGTTTGGTGGTGGGGGAACTTTAAGACGAGAGGTAAGAACCTTCGCATCTGTTATAACAGGTTCCCCTAAACCCAATGGTAGTTTTTGTTTTTGTTTTTGTTTTCTTTCATGAATAGACCTAGAAACCCAAAAGGTAGATATATTAAATCTAAATCAGATATTTCAACCAAGGTTCCTTCCAACCTTTTTGGGGTAAGGAACGTTCCACTCATAATCTCCACAGACCGATACTAAAAAACAAGAGCTAGCTCAACCCAAAAAGATAAATTTGTCTATGAAGTGACTAAGACATGGAGCACTATATACCAAAAAGTTGAAGCATCAGTAATAGTGGAACAGGAGGCAAGACCACTCGATCCCTCTGCAAAACTAAGCAACACAACCTTTGTTTTCTTACCCCACTAGGAAAATGAATTCAAAGGTGACCATTAGTTTGGAAGAACTCTCTCAAATCCTAGCAATAGCTGGGATCTCTTATTCTCAGGAAGAACACATCTTGACAATAGCCAAGAAATTGTATACCTCTCTAGAAATATTAGAAGAATCAAGGTCCTATGAGCTACAAAATGATTTTCCTTTCCAAAATGTGAAGGAAGCTGAAAAATTATGGACTACATCCAATGGAGAGCAACAATTAAGACCTAAGATTGAGGAGTTCACAACATCCATCTCAACAGATCATTTATGTACTTCATAAATCAATCATCCAGAAGAAGAGGACCTGGATAACATGATGAAGGAGAGCATAGAAATTACTGTTGATGAACATCAAGATTACATTGAAATTTGGTTTAAAGAGGTCATCAGGCCACAATACTATTCTCTTCTTCAACACCTTCGGATGCCAAAACAAGTAGGTTGGTTGGTTCTTCATATCCAGGTAATCACTGTAGTGACTTTTTTATATGTGGATATGAGTATGATTCTTATCTTGCTTCGCACATGGTTACATTGGAAAAGTTCTTACACTTGAATAAATATTTTCCTTTATTTTTAGGTAGGGTAGGATAATAAATAAAAGTTGCATGTTGTTACTTTAGCTTAAAGTCTAATGCATCCTCGTTTTACATTTTATTTTAATAAAAGAACTATGAGATACATGTTCCAGTGACTTGATCTCATTGATCTCATTAGTCTTTGATATTTTAGAGTGTGGTTTTTGACAAACCATTCTAGAGATTTCTGTAGGTATTTATTTCACCAGGAGTAGACAGTTTCAAGGAGATTTAAATGAAGGATGTTTCTTCAAAATATTGCTATATTTGAACCTTGTTGTCTACTAAGCATCAAATGAATAATGACTTGTTGTAATTAGCCATATTTTTGCAAAGATTTTCATCTTCTTTTTTTGCAAGGCATCTTAAATAGCATCTTCTTTTAAAAACCTTCACCACTATATAAGGAAGTGATACCATAACCATCAAGCTTAGAGGTCACTTGTACAGTTTCCCCAAGAACCCTGAGTAAGTAAGTAAAGTATCTTTATTAAATAGTAACAAGGAGGTATGATTAGTGGTTAGTCATGGAAACATCACAATAACTTGAAAAAAAAAGTGAGATGAGCCTAAAGATACCTTTCTGTTCTTTCCCAATAGTACCATCCACTACACAATAAAAATGCTTAATTATATCATATCTTTATATAGGCTACGTCCACATAAGTATCCCTTACATCAGGACAATCACTAAGGAATATATAACAGAAAGTCATCCTCTAATATAAATACCATCACAATTGAAAGAAAGAAAAAAGTTGTTTTCAGAGTTGTCCCCCCATCTTCTTGCACAAAGAAATCTTATACTAAAAATCTTAAAAGATGGAGGGCCAGTCTCTAAAGGTGTAAGAGGCTAACCCACCAGGATACTGAATAGGTCTGCTGGCAGTGGGTACTGGTCTGTGGTATGACTAGGTAAACCCGTCGGAGTACTGAACATGCTTGCTGGTAGCCGGGCATTCTACCTAGCGAGGATGGTAATCTGACAAAAAAATAGTAGTAAGAAATTCCTAAATCTTAAAATTGTCCTTATGTACGACATTACTTGTAGACAAAGATGACACGAAGTATGTATGGTTAAGACAAGGTTAATAAACTCCATAAATTTTCCATTGGGAACTAGCTTTGAGACTATCTCAAAACTCTCTCACCTAACTCTTCTTAACTATATATAGGATGTTCTATCCTATAGGTGGGGCCATATTCTAATCGTCTCGTCAGACCGAAATGTGAAATTTATCTCTACACTTAACAAGTTGTAAATCTTTGACTATTGGGAGAATTGACTAGTTTCCTATATTTTTTATTGTGAGGTGTCACAATATTTATGTGTGGGGGAGGGGTTTCATGAGCTAATAAATGATAAATATTTCCTATCTATAGTCCATGAGAAGAAGAAGTAGAATATTTATAAAATGTTTGTATATTTTTTCATGATATGGGCTATTATATCAACAATTATTTTGTATTGAAATGCTAAATTAGATACCACTGACATCACTGTGTGTTATAAGCCTGATGTGCATTTTATTTATTTTTATGTTTATATAGTGGAATACTTCTTAACTATTTCTTTGTGACAATTATAGATCAATAACACATTTTTAAACTCACTACAGATCTGTGTTACACACCTATGAACATAGGAACAAGGTTAAGTGGCTCTGTATTAGGCTAGGTATTTAGCTCAATATGGTTTTGATTTGGAGTTTTCTAGATGAGAATCTATGTATAGGGAGCTAGGCCAGGGTTTCCAAAAGATGAGTTGTAAATATAGAATGGGGCAAGGTAGTTATACTCAGTAGCATTTAGGATAACACCTTCACAATTGATTTGAAAAAAAACTGTCCAAAAGCGCAACGACTGTGACAAAAGCACAATAGAAAAATAGGGGTCAAAGATGGGGCTATAAATTTTTAACCATAACATATTTTACAAAACGGGGAGAGGTTTTTGTAGATAATTTTTTTCTTATGATAAAAATCTCTCATGTTTTTTAAATTCATTCCTATGGTCTTGTAATATGTTCCACAAAATAATGACTAAAATAGAAAATTAAGTTGGAGAATTTGATTTTCTGAGATGGGCCTCCAAGAAAGTTAAATATCTCCCACTATATTATACCTGTGTAAATATTGAAGGAGGTTATTATTATTTGGCATGTCCTTAGAAAAAATCTCCTTTGGTTTTCCAAAATTCATCTTTATTTGGTCAAAAACCTGTTTTGAAAATAATGACTAAAACATGAAATTAAATTGGAGAATTTGATTTTCTGAAATAGGTCTCCAAGAAAGTTGAATATCTCCCAATATATGATACCTATGTAATCACCGAGGGAGGTTATTGTCATTTGGTATGTCCTTAGAAAAAAATCTCCTTTAGTTTTCCAAAATTCTTCTTTATTTGGTCAAAAACATCTTTTTAAAATGATGACCAAAAACAGAGTCAAAAGTGCAACATGGTCTTGTAGAACACTTTTTGTGACTTTTCCTGATCCATTTTCTGATGTAGTAGTGCCTGACCATGTGTCTCTGAAGCTTGATGTCCATTTTGTCCTTTTTCAGGAGCATCTCCAGGTGTTCATTGACTCTGCCAAGACAATACTCTCTTTCCTTTTCAAATTTTGTCGCAACGGTGCCTTCAATGTCTTGTTGACATAGTGAAGGTAAATACTCTGTTTTTTAAGATTTCCATTTTTGACTGTTAGCTCATTTCCAATTTAACAAGCCATTGAATTTTCCTTTTTAATTCTTTAAAATTCTTGATAAGATGTCTTCCCAAGTATGAAATAATGTGGCCAATCCTCATAACAACCTATTCCACCACAACCTTATCAAATTGCTTGTTATAGCCGAGTTGGAAAAATAGGGGAAGACATGGGATGAGTTCATTTATTAATTTTCAAACCTCCATATCACAATCAAGACCAACAATAAGACACTTGATCTAGGGACTTTTACTCCATCCAAACCCCATTCTCCAAAGACTCCAAACCCTCCTACTCAAGATATCCCTCTACCGGAACAAAATACTAAGAAACATGTTAATACCCCTACAACCTCATCGAGAAAGAAGACTAAGAAGCCTATTGATAAATCTCCAATGCCCTCAACATCTATTAATCATGCACCCAAAAAGTTACAAGAGGCAATTCAACAAGATTTCCTTGTAGTCCCCATAAATAGAAGAGGAGCCAATCAATTCAAAGGAGGATCTTTTCTAAAAAGTATCTAGAATGCAAGTGGGAAATCTAATGTAAAACATCCAAACACTTTAGATCCCATCCAAGTATCTTCCAATCTCGAAAGTCCCCATAAAATACTTAGGGCAGTGTCTGCAGAAGAATTGAAGCCTCATAGAAAGACAAAATCTGAAACTACTTCTCCTCATAAACCCCCTGTTACTCCTACTTCACAGATGCCTACCCCAGATCCTAAAACTGATAGGCTTTCTACATATTTCAAGGGATCTAATCCCTCCTCTGAGATATCTGATCTTGCTTCAACCATTGCAAAGCTACAACAAAAAAATGATTAGATTTTGCAACAATTGGAAGAGATGAAGACTTTGGATGAGAATCTTCACCATGACAATGCAATACTCCAAGAAAAGGTAAATTCCCTTCAACCATTGGTTGACGAAATGACCAAAAGAAATCACAACCCCAGAGCACAATTGAAACAACATAAGAGGCACAAGACAAAATCTTTAGGGCAAGAAGGAGAAGCTTCTAAAGCTAATCCTTCTCAACAAGTCTAGTCACGTGGAGCAATTCATTTTTGTTTGCAGTGGGACTTGCAAAATATTAGGTGTGGGGGTAATGTTGGGCTCACCATTTGGTTAAATTAATGATGATTATTAGATCCTTTTTGTTCGGTATTATATGTGTATTTTACTATTTTGAAGAAGTTTTGAAGGATTCTTATATCAAATCGATATAACTTATACCATGTACATATGATTGAAGTTTTGTGATGGTTTCAAGTTTAATTCAGCATGATTTAATGATTCCAAGGAGTTAATGCGTGATTTGTGTGTCATAGGGAAAAATCACATGGAATTTTTCCATCCAACAGCTCATCCGGTACTCCATCCGACACTATTATAGGAAGATAACTTAAATATTAATTTGTGGGAGAATAAAGAGGAATCTAAAAAATCTAGCACATGGGTTTTGTGCATAATATGCCCAATTAGGTCCCACATAGGTCGTTTCCTGAAATTCTGAATGGATTGAAAGCAGTTTGTGGTTTTCAATTCGACATCCGGTACTCCATTCGACACTGCGTCTGACACTCCATCCTGCACTAAAACCGTGGGTGAGTTGGTGGTTATCATATCGGCGGCCAGTGATGGGAAAATCAAAGACACGGGTTTTTCTTGTGCTCATGGCCTCTAACTACTGAGCTTCTGAAATTTTTGATTGGGTTGTTATACTGGGCGTTTATTGGCTCACTTAGTTTCTAGAAGCCACCAACGGCTAAAACACATTAAGTGTAATTTACTGTTTTTAGAGGAGGTCGAACCTTCCAGTGGTCAACCTCTCAGCTTGTAACCTCTAGAAATACCACAACAGTGGTCAGAAAAATAGCTAAGCTATGGATTGTCAAGTTCAGAAGCTAGCATTGTTTTTGTTGTTTCAAGACATTTTCATAAACTTGTGTAAACTGTGTTTTTTTAATTTAAATGTTGAAATCATGTTGCTTGAGCTCGTGAGTCACCATTGAGGAGTATCCACAACCTATTGGGGGGGCCACCAATGGTTTGGGTGAATATTTAGTTAGTTTGCTTGTGAATTAGAGTAATGTAATTGTTATTTCTTTTATTTTTTGTACATGTGTTTTTATCCCTTTTTACTTATTGTGTAATTGTTATTTATAGTTTAATTGTTTTAGTTTCTTGTTGCAGGTTGCTTATGAAAGATAGTGTTAATATGCCATGTCTTTTTAATTAAATAAGAGATAATATTAAGCTTAAGCCACTAACCCTTGTGTGATTAGATGATCGTTATAATTTATGCATGTTGAAATAGGATAATTAGAAGTTAAAACAGAGTATGGATTTAATATTTTTTTGGCAAAGTTTCGATGGATGGATAAATCTTAATTTTAGTTTTGATTCATAGTTTGCTTATTTAGTTGCTATCTAGTTTGCTTATGTAATTTGCTATTTAGTTGGTTTATTAATTCTCTTGTTATATGCTGAAATAGAAATAGGATTTGAATTATGTTTTTATGAGTATTTCCATTTGCAATTTAAATTGTTAAAATAGGATTAGTTTAATTTACTTTATGCAATTTCCATTTTAGATCTAGATTGCAATTTCAATTCGAAGTTTGCTTTTGAATTTAGTTCTTATTTGTAAATCTATAGTAGTATTAATTTGCTTACATTAGCATAGAATGCAATTGAATTAAATATAATAGTGTTTTCATATTGTTGATGATTAATGCACAAATGAAAGAATCACATTGATTTTCAGGGTAGTTGATGTTTTTTCTATAATGGACAAGTTCTCATTAGATTTCCTAATTCATACCTTTCACTTTGCTATAGAAGTTAATATTGAGCTTATCCCTCTTGAGTTATCATTAGTTGTTAAATGCCATCGTGATATCATAAGACACCGAAGACATAACCATCAACACTATATTTGAAGTTTTCTTGCTTTTGTAGATTAAAAAATAGTTCTCTTGTTATCATAGATTATGAGTAGTTGTTGATTAACTTTTATTTTCATGATGCCTTTAATTCAATAGATTAAGATTTCCTTTTATAGATTAGAAATACTTATGAAGTTTAACTTAAGAATAGAGTTCAATTGCTTATTAATTTGATTAGTTACTTGTTGAGTAATTTTGATTAGTTTACTTGCTGTAGAAGTTTCCATAGGTTAGTTATTTGATTTCTTATTAGTTTACTTGTTGAATAAGTTTCCATAGGTTAGTTGCTTGCTTGTTTACTTGTTTTAATAGGATAGTTGCTTTCTTGTTTATTTGCTTACTTGTTGATGTTTTTTGATTTTGAATAGATTAGTTAGATTAGTTTGTTGGTGTTCATTAAATAGATTAAATAGATAGTCTGCTTTTGCTCATTGTAATGATTAAGTTAACTTTATTAAAGTAGGGTTTTTGTTTGCTTTCTTAGGACTATCCATCGATCCATTGTTCAAAAGTCACTTAGGGTAAATAATTTAAGTTCTTTGATAGGGTTTGATCATTGATAGCCTTTGCTTAAGTACATTAGCTCTCAGATAGCCTATTTCCTTAGTTAGAATATACTACCTCTAGCCTTTCTGCCTTGCCACATATAGTGCTACAACTCTAAGTTTACTTACCCTCGGTTGACAATTTGATTGAGTGTTTTTAGTGCATATAGAACACCCATAAAAGGTGTTCAAATTGGATACCGTCTGAACCTTAAAGGGTGTGAATGTTCCCAATCCTATCTCACCTAATGGAAAGTGCCCCCCCATGAGTGGGATATCAATTGATGACCCCAGAATGTTAGAGTCCATGGGAAATTTGACATTGTTTCTTTCTTCTTCATCATTTTTCCTTTTTTCTTTTGTTGTTATTGCTTCTTTCTCTTGTGCTACTACTTTGACTTCTACTTCATCTTCTACCTTCTTCTTGTTTCTTTTTTCATCTTCTTCTTCATTCTTTTTCCTTTGCTTCTCTTTATTTCTTTTCTTTTTTGCAACGACTTTTGCTACTGCTACTTCTTCATCCTCTTTCTATTTCTATTTTTATACCTACTCTTCTTTCCTTTTCTTGTTCTACTCTGATTCAAAAATTTATGTTTCTTTCCTTTTACTTTCTTCCTCAGTTGTTGCAACTACTATTGCTTCATATGTAATCTTTGTTTTTGTTACTGTTTCTACTGCTACCAGTTCTTCAACTTTCTTTTGGGCCTCTCAAACTCATTTCTCATCTATTATTCTACCTATATGGTTTCCCCTCCTTTTAAATATCATGTTGTCGTATCTCTTTGGTCGACAGTGGATTTCCTCCTCCTCTCGGAGGGATGGGGCTAGGGATTTTACTTTGTGGTGGAGAAGGAACAATTTAAGTGGAGGCCCATCCTTGATTGTTGAAAAAGAATGGTCAGGTGACCTATGAGGGGGAAAAGAAAACTAAGATAGGGTTGAGGTTAGACAAGGAAACTGTGATATGGATTGATCATGTAGAGGGTGAAGGATATGAATAGCATGGGAACACAGAGAAAAATAAGAATTTTCTTAGCTGAAAAACCCTAGCATATTGAGCATGATAATTTCGAGGAGGTTTGGTATGGGGTGGAGTAGAGAAAGAAATGAATGAGGGGTCGATTCTAGTGAATATGGGTTTAGGTTAGATGCTTTTCCCATACATAGATATAAAAATAGAATGAAAAACACTAAAGAAACTATAAATGTAACATGTGTGAGAGGAAGATGGGTAGGTACAATCACTACCTATGGTGCATCAACATGTTAGGTTCATCATGGGTCGGTGGATGGGAGGAATCTTTGCACTTGGGGGATTGTTTTGACTTTGTGATCCATATGTTCTATGAGTAACAATAAGAAACCAAAAGGAAACATGAGGTTTTATATCCTTCATTAGGTTTTTCTTGGTGTGGAAATCAAGGAGAAAGGGCGGAAAAATTGGTTGTTTGTGCATGCCAAAAGGCATTGTAAAACACTATATCAATGGTCAGGGGTGGATCAGGGCCAATGTATCGACATGTGGAGAATGATCTAGTGTTGATGTATCATCATCAGATCAACGATTGGTTTTTGGGGTGTATCAACATGTAATGGGTGAAGAATCGTCGAAACAATGGTGGGAAAAAATGATGAAAAAAGAAGTGTTTGGGATAGAGAGAGGATGAGGAAATTGTGTGTTGGAGGGAAAAAAGGGAGAAGCGTTGATGTATTCATGATTAAATAAATATTGACCTCTGATACATGAGAAAGTTGCAAGAAAAACTTTAAGTATTGGCTTACGCTTGTATATCGACGAAGAAACTGTCAAGTCACCAACATTAGGCATATTGGGGGAGGAAGAAAGATCTCATCCACCATATCGGTGAGTCCAAGAAGTCATTAAAAAAATGATTAAAGGGATTCAAAAGGTCTCAACATTGCACAATAAAATATTATATTTTTTTTTACATGATGAAAGGGGATTGAACAATCAAAGGGAGGGTCCCTATTTTTTGAGAAAAAGTTTGGCTTTAGAAGAAAAAAAAAAAGAAAAAGGGAAGTTGGTGTCGGAACAAAAATTGGTGACACACTAGGTGGAGCCATGAATATTTGCATTAAACATCTAGATGACATGGTTTGAGAAACATCAAGACTACTAGGCATAAACCAAGGGAAAAGCGAGTAGGTCCCACTAAACTCAAAGTGTATGATGTGATGAGACATATTTGTATCTAGATGGAATAAGTTTCTACTCATACTCATAACTCGTTAATGATAACAATATTCTTTTAAGTTGAGCCATATTGGGAGGAAAGCGAGGTACTGGAAGGAATTTATGCATCCAGAATGATGAAAATAAAATCTAATTACCCATTTCTCTGGTGTCTCTTTGCTGCCAACGAGCATCTATATCCCCGAACGAGTCACCCCAGTGTCACAAGCCTTACTCCCCTTCTAGAAAGCATCCATATCCTCGACGAAGATACTTTCATTTCCCACATGTTGGACATGCATTTTATAAATAATATACATAAACATTCTAAGTATAGAATATGTGTGCAAAAGAAGAAGGAATACTCGAGAGTTCATAGTTGAGGCACAACTAGGAGTATAGTGAACAAAAAGAAGAATAAAACAAATGAATAAAGAAAAAGAATAAAGCATAGAATAAACAAGGAGAAGAAAGAGGGAGAAAAGGAAGGATGACATCCCGATGTGATAAATATATAAGGACACACAAAATTAGGAAGAACAACAATCAGAGTGAAAAATAATCATGTAGATAGAAAAGTAGGTGAAAGGAGCCTGAAAAACAAGTGAACTTGAGTTATCATGTATTGTAATAGGGTTTTGGGGATGAACAAAGTAGGGTTTTAAGACCTATAATTTATGTATATATGTAATGAGTTGGGAGAATATGGGTTCTTCTCGAGTGATACTGTGGAGCCTATTCCAAGCTTTCGAGAGTTTCCGTCAGTAAGAAGAGTGATATGATAGGATGAGAAGGAGAGAGTTTATGTATGAATGCTAAGGAGATGATGTAGAGAGAGAGAAAGGCTTGCACTGCAGAAAGTCTAGGCTAGGAAAAATAAAATATAACCATGATGTATATTTGTAAGAACAATGCGCAAGCCTGAGACAATTACCCAAAAGAATAATAAAGAAGCTCAACATTGTGGATGTAGCCCAGAGTTGGGTGAACCACATTAAATACTATGTTGAATTTATTTTGTGTGATTGTTCATGGATTCTTTTTGGATTCATATTAGAATAGATTTGTCTTATGTGTAATCATTGTGTGATAGTTACGACTGTTACAGAAATGGGGTTATCTTGTAATATGGAATATAATGGTAATATAAATCTAAAATCACTAAGTATCTAACAAATAACAGAGACAAAACAACACACACAAAACTAATAAGTAAGAATGAATACAATGATAACCTCCCATTCCCTCTCTACTGCAGAAATATGGTTCCTCTAGTCCCAATAGATACATCGGGCGAGACTTCATCTGCATGCAAGTGATGCTAAAAGGGTCAGTGTCTGAAGGGTTTTGTTGGTCAAGATATAAACTCGAACTTATGGTCTTACAACCATGCACAACACCAACAAATGGTTCCATTGTCAAGACCCGGATTCTGTGATTAAGGGAATGTTTTGGAGGCCGACTAAAAAGGAAATCTCAAAATGGTTAGAGAGGAAGGAACGAGCATTTTCCTGAAAAGAGAATAGAAACCCAACGAATAATGGATTCAAAGGTATGTGTACACAGAGCTACATCAAATTTTCTTTGGCGAATTTCCAATTATTCTAACGGAGTGATTAGAAATATTAGTGGAGAATACCAAAAGGTATCGAGACATAGTGCCAAGGAATTGGATTCCTGAGTTGGTAAGACAACTAAATTATGTAAGTAATAACACTTCTCATGCAATTTATTTATGGTTGGATAGTATATTAGGAGGATATATTACAAAAATTGCAGTAGATTGTACCTAGTCATACAGTGTTATAGAAAGGGATTTATTCAAAGTTTTGCGAGGAAGGGTTCATGAAATCGTTGGGTACGTGGATAAATATGTTGTTGTGTGAAAAGCGCGTGATGACCATGGAGTCCGAATGTTAAGCGGATTCACGCACATAGGGGAACTGGGGGATGAAGAGAGGATATTTTGAGGACATGAGAGGATGAAGGAAGTGACGAATAAGGAAAGGAAGGAATGAGGATGCAGATAACCAAAGAGGGTATACCAAAGGAAGAATACTAGTTTAGCCAACTCCATAGAGGAAGGAGGTGTAAGAGGCGAGACTGGGGCTGAGAAAGGAGATACAGACAATGAGCCAGAGGGGAGAGGACCTTATAGAATAATCCAAATCATCGATATACTACAAATAAAAGGAGATGAAGAGGAGTTCTATTCCAATCCTATAATATAAGAGTCGTTAAGTCCTACTAAGACTAGATCCTGTGTTGAATCCATGACCCCATGTGCATCACCACAATAAAAAATAACAATTGAAGATTTATCAAAAGCACTTATAGTTAGCAAGGGAGGACATAGTAGTCTCAATTAGAGCAATGGAAGTACTGCGCATAGTCAAAGTCAACCAACATCATCAAGAGGAGAGACTACACAAATTAACATGGCAGGGGTAGAAAACACCCTCAGACTTCCTGATTTCCAAGGAGTGGGGTAAGAGGACCCAGAAAAACATTTTTTTGTCTCTGAGACAATTTGGGTTGCTAAGAATGTCCAGGATGAGGCTTTGAATATTGCATAGTTGGAAAAAATATTATAGGTTGTGCGGTAGTTTGGTACATGAAGCTACAAAGTACCATGCCTAAATACATGATAGGACATTGGAAAACATAAGGGAAGCATTGTTGAAAGAGTTTAAGAAGCCAAAGTCTAAGTCGTAGTACATTACATAACTAAAGGAAATTAAAAAGGTGCAGACTAAATCAGTCTAGGATTTTGATCAAAGATTTAAGGATCTGATGGGTAGACTAAATTTCCAGATCCCTGATCAACAACATCAAGAATGATTTATTACAGGATTTCTACCGCATATTCAAAGTACCTTGATTCAACATAAGGTTGCGTAACAAATCAAGGCTCTGGAAATTGCAATGAAATTGGAATCATATCCTATAGGAGATAGTGGAGGGATGGCATAGGTTCATACAAGGTTGGTTGTATTGACAATTCAATTGGAAGAACTTACAAAAGGGAAGGAGAAACAAGAAAAATTCCGGTGTACCAAGTGTAGGATTGAAGCCCATCACAAGGATGAGTGCCCAACATTCGCATAGTGTTTGGCTAATGGAGTGTTGAATCCATTACCATGAGGGGGGTATTGGGAGATATGTAAGAATTTGGGAAATCATTCCATTGAGTGTCCATTACTATAGAAGTATCAGAGTACACCAAGGAATTTGTTTTACAATTTTTGTAAGTTAGTCGGACATGCAGAGAAGGATTATCACGCATTTGATTTGATGAGGGAGCGTAATTCAAATATGTACAATATTTATGAGGATAATGTTGCAACAAAAGAAGGTGGTCAACAATTTAATAATTATAGATTCTTTAATCCAGGGAACAGAGGAAGTTTTGGTAGAGGTCGAGGAAGAGGAAATTTTGGAAGAGGAGCAAGAGGACTAATACTATGTTATAATTGCAATCAACAGGGAAAAATAGCCTATGACTGCTTGAATCCATGTACAACATGCACATAATGTATATAAATGGACCATTTGATAGAAGATTTTCCTCAAGTAGTTGTTAAATTTCAAGAAAGAAGGAATCCAAACAAAAATCCAAATCATAATGTACATAAAATATCAATTGAGAAACACAATGAAGGGCCAATAATAGCCATTGTTATGCACAAACGAGCTAGAACAGGGGCTGATGTGATGAATGGAGGGAATCAGATTCATCAATGGGTAGGGAATTTAGTAGGGCCTATGCCAACGTTCGATCCTCATCAAGAAAAGGAGACATATCAGAAGGTAAGAAAATAAATAATTGGCCAGGATCGGGGAACATCAACATCATATGTGCCTCATGTCGGAGATCGCATTGTTTCAAAGAAGCCAACTAGAAAGGTCAACACTCTAATAGAATTCTTGAGGTTTTATAGAGCTAATGAAATATGAAGCTACTATGAATACATTATATGAGATGATTGATCATTGTACACAGGGAAGGGAAACTCCCATCGCAAAAAGGGTGGTGAATCAGGTACTACATAGAAAGAGGACCAACACAGAATTTAGTTTTAGTGCACAAATTGGGGAATATGATGTGGATAATGTTATATTGGACTTGGGGTCTAATGTGAATGTATTTCCTAAACATACCTAGGAGATGATGGGAAACCCCAAGCTAGTATGGTCTCATGTTCAGTTAAGGCTCGTGAATCAACACAATATAGTACCGATTGTTTGATTGACATGAGTACCTGTGAACATGGATGGGGTGCACAGTGTGGCATACTTTGAAGTTATTGAGATCTGTTGGGAGCATGCCTATTTTTAGGAAAGACCTAATTTTGGTGCATGTGCAACAACTGGTAAGAAAGAAACATGTAGAAAAGAAGGAAAAACAACATACAAGATGAAAATCCACATGTAAGGAGGAAAACAAGCCTAACCATATTAGGGTTAGGGTTTTTGAAAAATATTGTAATGGATATAACCCTATAAAATAGTACAAATAAGAACCTAGGAGGTCTAGGTTTTGGTTGTTTTTCGGTTGGTTAAGTCACTAAAGTTTTTTGATAATTGTTGAGCTATAGCAGAGTTGAGTAAGGTAGATTTTGAGGGTTAGATCACAGGCTGGGGATCCTAGTGTGATCTAGTCCACCTCACAGAGGTTCCTTAACCTCATCGGGATTGTATGATTGGATATGTAATGTGCACAATGCCAGATTTTGTAGCAGACTAAATAAAAGAGCAGAGAAGCCAAATATTTGTGGACGTAGCCCAGGAGGGGGTGAGCCACAGTAAAACCTTTGTTCTATATGATGTTTTATTGAATGCTTACTCTCTGTTAACGGTTAGTTTATGAATGAATGAATAACTATATGTATTAACATGCATGCATGAGGATAAAGATGAATGAATCTTAGAAATACCTGAATCATTAACAAGATGAATGAATAAACAAAAGAAAGAATATAATCCTAGATCCTCGCTCATTCCTAGACTGCAAACATCTGGGTATTGCAGTCACCCATAGAGCTATCTCGGGTGAGATTGCATTGTGCACCCTGTGTGCAGTGTTTCCTTCTAGTTTACGAGGAGGGCCAATAGTTTTAGATGATTTTTTTGGAAACATGTTCAGATATGAACCTGGGTCAACCCAAGAAGAGGAAATAAGTTAGATATGTAAACCAACAAATGGTTATGTTGCCAATTGGAACTACATGGGATTGAGTGGACGAGATCCATGGAAGAAACACTTAGAGAAGGAAGGTATAAAAAAGAATTTCCAGACCATGGAATCCAATAAAGGTGGAGATCGAAATATGGTTGAAAATGAAAGAAATCAATTTTGCACAAAAGGACAAGGAAAACCCTAAACTAACATCGCGCAAATATCTCGACAAATCCATGTTTAGCGACTTGTATGAGGTATTTTTCTGTGAATTCCTGCATTTGTTGCAAGAGTGGTTATTAAGGTTAAAATACAACCACCCTATAAATTGAATCAGACAACTAGAGTGGAATCCTATGGAGATCATGCAGTTACATCAAGTTGATAACAAATTTACACGTGCAATATATTTTTGGTTAGACAATATTGTTGCAAGGTTTATCACCGAATTTGCAGTAGATACAACAAATTATTACACCATAGCAGAGAAATATTTTCTAAAGGGACCCAGAGGTAGGTACATCAAATCGTTGTATATTTCAATCAATATTTTATTGTATAACAATGGTGTGATGACGATGGAATTAAAAAACTAAACTTCCCTGCGCGCATGTGAGAAGGGGGAAAGCAATGACAGGAGGCAGAGAAATGGAGGAAAATATGTATAAGGAAATAATAAGGAGTCCATGGACCCAATCATGATGGAGGAAGATTAGATAAAGAAGATAATGGAAAAAGATGGAAATATGTGTAGTGGAGTACCCTACCGATATAATATGAATAATAAGAAGAGAGCCATAGCTGATAGACAGGGCTTGAAAAGCAATGAAGAAGAGGTAGAGGATCTCTAGGATATGGAGTAGGTTAAGGAAATACTACACGCAACATATGAAATGAAAACATGAGCTCCAAGGGCAGGAAAAAAAGGCAGAAATCCAATCCAGATCATCGACAGTGTGGAACCTACAACCCCATGTGAAAATAACACACTAGAGAGAATACCAATGTTTAGACAACCGAATTTTAGTGGAAGAAATACAACAATAAAAGCATCCAAGAAATAAGAAACAACTGAAGGAGACAATTGAGGAAGTAACAATCAAATCTATACATTGCACAGAGGTAGTATTTCAACACATTTTAAAATGAAAGGACATGATCCCATGATCAGGTTACCATAGTTTTGGGTAGAGGCATCAAAGGACCTTGAAAATAACTTATTCATCTATGAGAAGATATGGGAATCAAATCAGATCATAGATGAGGATACAAAACTCACACAGTTAGCTATCATGCTAAGAGACCTCACACTGGATTGGTCCACGAGCCTAGATGTAAATAGTCCACCAGGAGTAATAAGGACTATTACAGACATGAAAAAACTATTGATAAACAAATTTCATAAGCCCAATTCATAGGATCAGTATATAAATCAAATGATTGAAATTAGGAAAAAATAGGTGAGTCTGTTTGGGAGATTGATCAGAGGTTTAAGTGTTTGAAAGATAATTTAAAATATGCAATGACTGACATGCAACATAGGCATCTATTTGTGAACTCACTGTTACCAAATTTGAAATACCCATTAAGACAACAAAAGTTCCAAACTCAAGCAAATGCTTTGCAGGAAACCTTACAAATGGAAGAGAACCAATATCAATAGATAGATCCAACAATAGAGGAGTTGAAGGAGGGATTGAAGAATATAACATTTCAACTTAACCAGAACAAGGGTAAAGAGAAAAGAGAATCCATTTGGTGTACCTTATGTAGGAAAGAAGAACACCATAAGAATGAATGTCCAACTTTCATGCAGTATATGGCAACAAGGGTTCCAAACCCATTGCCAACATGAGGACCATGGTACAAGATCTGTAAGACACATGGTCATGAACCATATCATTTTCCAATGATGCATAAGTATAAGAAAATACCTAAAAGTTCATATTGCAATTTTTTCAAGTCAGTGGGTCATGATGATAAGGATTATAGGACGATGGATTTTATGAGAGAAAGAACTTCAGATACTTATAGGGTGAAAGAAGAAATGATGACAGGACAAACTGCACCTCAGTTGAACCAGGTATCACCACCATACAACAATGCTCAACAAAAATACAACAATGTGCAACCATAGTATAATAATGTGAAATATCAGTGTAATCCTACACAATTTAACCAAGTACCTCAGTACAACACACCATGTAAAGATGGGGGTGAATATAGAGGTGGAGGACGAGGCAAAGGACCAATAGTGTGCAATAATTGCCAACAACTAGGCTATTATGCGAGGGAATGCACACTCCCACCAACGACATGTATGTATTGTCGTGCATTAGATCATGACACAGAAGACTGTCTGACACTTTTGGGGAAGATCCAAGAAAAAGGAACCATAACAACCAAAATGTCCAGTGGATTTTTGAAGAATTTAGGGAGGATGGGAGAAACATTAATATAGTCACTCGAGGAAAAGCCAAGATAGGAATTGACGGATTAAAACAAGATCTAGCACAACACCAATGGGTTAATAAGAATGCTGAGCCACAGAAGAATCTTGATTCACGAAAAGAAAAGGAAATACTCAAGGAGTACAGAAAGGAGTTTCTCAAGCAAAATGTTGCATCTACATCAGTTGCATTGAAAACTCATAACTCCCCAATGTACGATATTCCCTCCTCAATGGATCATACCAGTAAAGGACAACCTTTAGAGAAAGTAAGTACCAAATTTTTTTTTCTGCAGTCTTGTGTTAAGATATTGAATGAACCATCATCTGTTAAGGTTTTACAAAATATGCTAGAAATATGTAACACAAAGGAGGAAGGGAAGATGGAATAGAAAATTGTGAATCATCTCCATAATAGAAGAAGTACAAACAGAGAATTTAGAATGAATGCTAATATTGGATCTTTCAATATGGGAGATATTATACTGGACTTAGGCTCCGAAGTAAATGTCTTACATAAGAAGACATGACACTGTATGAGAGAACCCACACTAGGCTATTCACCTATCCAACTGAAAATATAAAATCAACGCAGAGTATTACGAATTGGAAGGATTAAAGGTGTGACAGTAGATTTGGATGGAGTGCGCACTATGACAGACTTTAAAGTAATAGAGATAGTAGATGGCACAAAACCTTACCCAACATTTATTGGAATAGATTGGGCATTTGATAACCAGGCTATAATCAACCCGAAGATAAGGAAAATAACATTTGAATCAGGTGAATATAGATTCATTGCACCATTGGATCCATCAAATTGAGAAAGGTTTGTAGAACCCACTTGTTTGGATCTAGAGGAAATAAACCAGTTGTGTAGAACCACTGCACGAGAATAGGATTATGTTAACCCAACTACAGATGGGATACTCATTTGGAGAAGAATTAAATCATATGTTTTTGAATTGGACACATGTTTGGATAATTGGAAACATAGGTTACATGAAGTTTCCACAAGGAGGTGCGCAAGAATATATTACGTAGTAACATGGGTTGGTATAGAGATGAGAGAACCTCCTAGTTTTCATGGATTGAATAACTTAAAGTATTTTTTGACAACATATGAAGAGGAAGTATTAGAAAATAAGAGGTTCTTATCCCTAGATATTTCACTCAAGGACACACCTCCAAGATGTTGGGGTGCGCACAAAGAAACCATTCAGGATTGGTACCAATGTAAATGACTATTACACATTAGATTTGGAACAGAGCAGGGGAGAAATAAAATGCAGAGGTATGATGGACATGGAACACCAGTTGAACACTAAGAGAAGTGAAAGGAACAATGGAGGATGGCACCACCAGAGGAATGGCCTCATCACTTTATCCATACAGTGGAAGGAATTCCATGGAACTGGTATATAGAACAAGAGATGCACATAGGCACTACAGAGTGGACATGCTTACAATAGAATTTTGTAGTAACCTTCTCATTTGAACTTGAGAACCCCAAAATGGATTAAAAAATGAAGCCAATACAAGGAATGATATTTTCTGATGAACCAGAAGTTGAAATCATGACATAATATCAAAAACAAAACAAACATACAGTCAAAGAGTTACTCTCATGCTATCATGTGGAAGAGGAAAAACCAGATAAAGATTGTTTGTGCAATGTTCATATTACAGATATTAAAGGATAAAGAGAGGTGGAAGGTCCATCTCTAGATTCAGAAGTATTTGTTGCACCGATAAAATTTAATAAAGTCAACATTGGGACGAATGACAATCCTAAAATGGCAAGTATTGGAGACTATTGGGATGATAAAACAGTAGAAATAATAACATAGGTACTGCGCGAATACAATGACCTATTTCCAACAAAATTTACAGAGATGAAAGGCATAACAGGGGAGCTAGTTGATATGAAGATACCTCTCAAACCTGAGGCTAGACCTATTAGGAAAATACCCTATATACTGAATCCAATGTATAAGAAGAAAGTGAAAGAAGAAATTGATAGAATGTCGGAAGATGGTAGAACTAGTAGAGGGATTTGAATGGATCATTCCTATGGTAGTCCAAGAAAATAAACAAGGGGGGATAAGGATTTGTATAGATCTAAGGAAAGTTAATGATGATTGATTACATCAAAATTTCCCTACCCTTTTTACAGATGAGGTCTTATACAATTTCGGAGGCCAGGAAGCCTATTCATTTACAGATGGATTCTTAGGATACCATCAGATCAAAATAGCTCCAGAAGACAAGTATAATACTAATTTTTCTATAGAATGGGGATCCTACCAATATAAAGTGATGCCATTTGGGATGAACAATGCACCAACCATATTTTCAAGAGTAGTCCTAACTGATTTTAAGGAATTCATACATCAATTTTTAGAAGTATATATGGATGAATGGAATGTATACAATTTGTTAAAAGATCATGTAGAAGTGTTAAGATTCATGTTGGAAAGATGCATGCAATGTCATATCTCATTGAACATCAAGAAATGCATTTTTGGGACACCTTTTGGAATATTGTGTGGACATATAGTGTGTAAACAAGGTTTACTAGTGGACCCTACTAAGATTGTAGTGATTGTAAATTTATCACGACCAAAGTCAGTGTGCCA
>JZKD02S1614541.1:74807-87191 GCA_000966675.3 Picea glauca | reverse complement strand
GATCAGGGTATGCATAGATTACTACACACATGGAAACTTTTTTAAACAAGGACACCAGATTTTAGTGGAATGTGGATTGTCAACAAGGATTGGACACCTTAAAATAAAATATGGTCACAACCCCTATCCTAGTATTCCTAGAATGGGAAAAGATATTTCATGTGCATGTAGATGCCTCAACCATAACACTTGGAGCAATTCTGGAACGACTAGGAGAAGGGGACTTAGACCATCCTATAGCCTTTGCAAGTAGTAAGTTTTTAGAATCATATCATAATTACAACACCACATAAAGAGAAGGCCTAGCCATGGTATATGCACTTCATAATTTCAGACACTATTTACTAGGTAAATAGTTTAAAATGTTCATAGACCATGCTTCCCTCAAATATCTAGTCAAAAATACAGTGTTGGGGGGGAGGATCTATAGATGGATATTGTTATTCCAAGAGTTTGACTTCGAAGTGATAGTCAAAACAGGGAAGCATAATGTAGGACCTAATCACCTATCAAGAGTAACTAATGGAGAAGAACCTACCAACTCGGAAGACAACTTCCCTGATTCACAACTATTTTTTGTACAGGAAGCTGATGAATAATTCGCTGATATTATTGAATTATTAAGTACATGGGTTGTGGCATAATACTTTAGCACTACACATAAGAAAAACATGGTATTTAGAGTTGTAGAATATCAACTTATTTTAGGGCATTTGTAAAAAATGGGCGCAGATAACATTTTAAGAAGGTGTGTACTAGAACATGAAAGGCCCAAAAGTTTAGAAGAATCTCATGAAGCTATAGTTGGATGACACTATGCAGGAAAAGATACCATGCATAAGGTATTGCATGGAAGATTATGGTGGCCAAAAGTCCATAAATATGCCAAGGAATATTTCAAAAAATGTGATGTATGTCAGAGGGTTGGAAAACCCAACAAAAGGGATGAGATCCCTTTGAGACCACAAGTGACTTTGTAGGTATTTGAAAAATGGGATTATGACTTTGTGGGAAATATTAATCCAACAGAAAAAAAGTCAAGAGCTATATACATCATTACTGCAATTGAATACTTAACAAGATGGGAAGAAGCAACACTAGTCAAAGACTATAGCGCATAGATAGAAAAACATTTCTTATTTGAGAAAATGATCACTAGATTTGGATGTCCGAGGATTCTGATGAGTGACCATGGAACTCATTTTATCAGTGATACCATCAGAGATATGACTGAGGAGTTTGAATTCTATCACCAGAAGAGTACACCATATCATTCTCAGGAAAATGGAAGAGTAGAATATTTCAATAAAATCTTGGAAAATGCTCTGACTAAAATCTACAATGTCAACAGGGATGATTGGGACTTGAAGATACCAACAATACTATGGGAATATATGACCACATGTAAGAAGTTGACAGGACATACACCATTCAGATTGGTGTATGGGAAGAAAGAAATAATGCCATTAGAATTTATGGTACCTAGTTTGCGCGTAGCAAGAATTAACAACATGACAGAAAGGGGCACAATACAAGAAAGGTTAAGTCAACTAATGGAAATGGAAGAGGAAAATATTCTAGCAGGATTTCACTAGGAAGTAAAAAAAGCAAGAGACAAAGCGTGGCATAAAAAACATATTAAAAAGAATATTCTTAAGGAGGGAGATCTAGTTTTTCTCTATGACAGTAAATTTTTTCAACACCCTAGGAAGTTTGGAATGCATTGGCTAGGGCCATATGAAGTAAAGACTGTCACAAATGGGGTATTTGTACAACTACAAGACTTGGGAGGAACATAACTCAAAGGAATGATCAACGGTAGTCACCTGAAACTTTATAGGGACAATCGATCTACTAACCCTTAAAAGTTACATCGTAGTGAGAAAGGTATGTATATAGTGTACTATAGTAGAGGTTAGGAAAGAAAAATCATAAAAAGGAAGAAAAAGTAGAAAAAAGAGAAAAAGGAACAAAAAATTAGAAATGAAAGAAAATACAAAATACCAGGAAATATAGTGCATAGAGATAGTGGAATTAGCACGACAAAAACAAAAAGTGATCATGCACAACATATGGTTGACAGAAAGAAAAACAACTCACACTATGGAAAAGTCATAGCATAAATATATGGTGCACCGAAAAATTGCAGTGCACCGAAAAAGGGGTCAACAGTTGGGAAAACAAAACCAACCGTTAGGGAAAAAAGGCACGAATTGGGCATTTATGAAACTAAATGAAGCGTACTCTACAAGATTCAACACATTAATAATAGCCAAAGAAGCTTCTCCAAGAAGATTCAAGGAAATTATGATGCCCTCTATAAAAGGGAAACACGGGCCAAAGAAGACTTATTGTGCATTTGCAAACTTGTGAAGCTAATGAGCAATAAGATGAGAGGTGAACATGAGAGTACAGAGATCAAAGAAACCGAAACTCAATCGAGAAATCAAGAATTACCCACGATGACACCTCCAAAGGTTGGTGCACCAAGAAAAATTGAACGAGAAAACACGTAGCAGTTTCATGTCACCATAATAAATCGTAGAGGTGAAGCAGGAAATGACATAGAGAGAGGGAATCATCGATGTCGATGCAATTCCCTCACCACAAGTCAAACTAGTGAGCACCAAGATGGTCTAGGAAGAAGAACAAGATCTGATGTTGGTTGGGATGGATATTGACTCACACGACAGTGCGCAGGGCCATGAACCAGACATCATAGGAAACTCACAACAACCTTCGAGGGCTGAAGAAGCCCACATAATGAATGGTGGTGACAATGAGTAGACAAAGTCTGTTGGGCCAGGACCACAACCGATGGTGGGATCCATGCAGAAGGAAGAAGTACAAATTGAAGACATCATAGGGAAACAATAATCAAGTGGGGAAGACATGGAACTAGAGGTTGGTACCTCTAGCACGTTGGTAAAGAGAAAGGGAAAACAACCCATCGTGTGGTCCCCCCACAATCTACCCGACACCACTATCTTTTTACCACACATTCCAGAGGGGGTGCAAGCCACCCCAACTCTACTAGGTTGCATGGAAAGGATAATATACACAGACCACGAAGTTTCTAACACCAACAAATTCCTATAATTTGCGCAACAAGTGCACATGGAGAGCATAGGCACAAGACTAATTGGAGACCCAATACTGCAACCAAAGAAATGGGCGACAAGTTGTCAAACACATGGATCTTGAATTTTTTAGAGATTCCCCACTTTGGGAGGGGGAAATAAGTGAATAATTTCTTCAAGTAGTAGATGGAAGTCCTCCATGGAGGATTCTTATGGTTAGAAGAACCCATCTCCATTGACGTAGAACTCATTTCCTTCATCACAAGCTTGCCATCAATGGGTGAGAGTCCCGCGTAGCACTTTAATGAAAAAACCAAAGAAAAATATTTCACAGTAGAGATGATGAAGACATACAGGACGAAAAGAGGCTCGTGTGGAATTATTATCAAGAGAATAAATGACACAACCACTAGGATGTCCATGAAACTAATGGCATGAAAATTGTTACATAAATTCTTGAAGGAGGAGGTCCCTACAGGGGTTGTCGCAACAACAACACAGTGTGTAAATGGCACCATGATTAGTTGGGCAGCATATTTACTAAACTTGTTCCTAGATGACTGCAAGGATGCACAAGAATTGGGAATAGAGTTCCACTACTCTTGGCTCATGATCATGATAGATTTAATCGGATGGAAGGAACCTCCCTACTCATACTTCTGCGACATAGTAGGAAGTTGTCATGCAACATGGTACACGTCAATGGGAAGCACTTTGGACCCCAAGCAAAGAAGTGGAAATGCTAACACCTTTGCTCGGTATMTCAGTGACATTAAAGACAACATAGTTGACACTTGGAGGATCACTCTAGATGTGGTCACGCAGTATCAAGGGGMAACCAACTTTAGGGCTACATGACACAACATGTGGATCCAAGCRCATAGGGATCTATAGAAGGAATGGATTCAACTTTAATTTTGCATTAATGCAGAGGAAGTTGAAATGGYGATGAGATACTAGCAGGATGACTGGAAGATCCYAGTCATTACCAAGGAAATTCCAAAGGGAAAGGATGTTGGAGAAATTTCTATTTTCGACACACTAGTTCAGTGGGAGTTAACTGACTAGTTCTATTTTAGACTTTCTATTTTTACCATCACTATTATGCATGCATGCATTCCTAAGGAAAGCTAACTACTTGATTGCTTTTCTTAATTATGGAATGTTTTTCCCTATATATGAGTGTATTCCACTCACTCATTGTATCATATTGATCATGATCTRTGTATMAATCATCAACTCATTGGAATAGTGTGAATATATTTTCTCATTCTTCCATATTGAATCTCTCTTCCTTTCTTGATAAGCTTTGTTTGTACTTTCTTTAGTTAGATTTCTTRTGCAMGTTTACATGAAACAYTGACATGGTATCAGAGATGAGTTGCTTGAAGCAACCCAGAAAATCCAGAGAAGAGTGAAAGAATCCTTGAGTAAACCYAGATTCCGCAATCACTGCGGCCTATCCCTATTGAAAGGTGCAGCGATTGGAATCGCTGCGGCCTATCCTTATCAAAGGGTGCGACGATTGGAATCATTGCGGTCTATCCTAGAATCGTCGCAGCCTATACACAACCCAGGTTCGGCTTCACTGCACCGTGTTCTTCATCTGGAGTGTGACGATTCAGTGTTTTCACAATTTCCACACTTGAATCCTACTATAGGGTGCGATGATTTAGCATCGCCACACTATAGCCTTCTTTAAGGGTGTGACGATTCAACAACCTCCAAAAATTAGGGTTTCTGTAGTAAAATAGCCATATCTCAAAATCCGTGATCTGGGTCGGGATGAAATTTTTACCAGAGACATATAACATAGGTATGCTCATTATAACCAAAAATATCCAAAACCCACATCATAGTTTAGGAAAAATATCCTTTTGATCATATCTATAGCTGCCATAGAACTGCCAATCATATCTTGGAATGCACAATTTGGGTTTTCAAGATCTTTTCAAAATCAATAGCAAGGATGGAGACGATGAAAATTATTCAATCAAGTTTGGTGATAATACTTATTCCATAAAACTATTTTGAATGTAAGCCAAAGGCTGCATTCCAACTCAAAAGAAAAGGATTGTATAATTTGACGATGGCGACAGAAACATAACCTATATCAGTGATTGAGAAGACCAGATGGGCAAACTGTAAGGATGAGGCCACATGAATACTTATTGAGTTAATATCCACCTATTTATGGTTTCATGTTGCCGCATGGAAGAATCCAAATGAGATCTAGACCACCTTGGAAGGACTCTTTGGAAAGAAGGATGAAATGCGTGGTCATATGCTTGAGGTAGAGTTGAATACCTTAGACCCTAAAAGTTTTGATAATATACAAGATTTCTTTACTAAATTTAAATCCTTGATTTTAAGCTTGGGTGAATGTTGTATTGATAATTCTACACAAGAGAAACAACTTATTCTAACAATATTGGCCAAGATAGGACCAGAGTACGTTGTATATGTCTCCAATTTCCATTTTGGTAGATGTCTTTTCGAAACAAATTGTAAAATGCCTACGTTGGCTCAGTTCATTGAGTCTCTTACACAACAATAGAAAAAAATCATACAGATGGGCTTCATGAAAGATCCCAAAGCACATGCACTCACCATGCATGATGGAAAATGGTCATCCAAATAGAAAAGGAAGGAGGGATATCTAAACCCTTTAATGATTCTTCAGGTTCCAAAGACTCTTCAGATTCCAAGAAGAAGAAGAAGGGAAAGAAGTGAACTCACTACAATAAACTAAATCATGAAGAATCCACATGCATGAAGAAACAGTTCGATCTTATGGCACATGCACTTCAGTAGAACAACCTTGGAAACTTCATTCCAGAGGGAGTAAAAAAGAGGAAGGAAGAAGATCCCGCTCCTAAGAAAGGTAATAATCATGCTATTGTTGCAATTAATTCCTCATATGATTCATGGATTATAGATTCTGGTGCATCCCATCATATGGCAGAGAAAGAGGAGGTTTTCTCTTCCTTGAGTCCATGCTCAAGACCCCCTATTCTCATGGGGGATGATAGTCCAATAGTAGTAGTAGGAGAAGGTAGAGTGGAACTCCACAATGATAGTTTTGAGAATGTTTTACATGTTCGAAATATTTCTATGAATCTTCTCTCAGTTTATCAGATCACCCAGAAAGGTAAAAAGGTTGAATTTACATCATATTTAGTTTCAGTAATTGACATGCGTGGAAATTCCATCATTGAAATTGGTGAGGTAGATCACAAGTCAAGGTTGTATAAATTCACTAAGTTTTCTGAGAATGACTCCTCTATTCTACTTACACATAAGGAGAGTACTTTTCATGCACCTCCAGTGCAACATGCATATACTCTTGTTCTTCTATCAGTTTCAGACATTAGAGATGATTCAATACACTCAGATTCTATACATGGAAATAAGAAGGTAGTACAGCCAGATAATAAGTTAGCGCTGAAGCTTCAACAAATTCCCAAGAAGGAACAGACCACACTTCAAAAAGCATGCAACCTTGTAGGGAATCCATTGGATTCGAGGAGGACTCAATCTCATCATGAGGAGCCTTTGCATGTACTTTCAGCTTGAGAACCTATGATTCCCATGCATTGTTATATGGTTCAATCTACTGATCCACATACCTACAATAAGGATGTGGGAAATCCATTATGGAAAGAAACCATGTAAAAGGAGTATGACTCACTCCTAAAGAATCAGACTTCGCATCTGATTCCACTTCCACTAGAAAGGAATATTTTCAAGTGCAGATGGGTCCACAAGATTAAGAGGTATAAGGCTCGACAGGTTTCCAAAGGACTTCATCAGATCCATAAATATTTCTACATCTTCACGAAGACTTTCAATGAGAAAAAGTTTCATACTTTGCGAGATTGTCTTGCAGTGAAGAACATAGTTGCCTAGCAGCTGTCATTTTATTCTTTTGATACATTATCTTTTGAGCAGGGGGTTTTGTTCCCATGTGGTTTTCCCTCTTTCCTCGTTTTTATTCAGTGTTCATTAGTTGCATTGTACATGAGTACCTAAAATGGGCTAGTATTCCGGACTCATTTTTTACTCCATAGTGATGTTCAGGGGGGGTGTTGAATAAATTTATATTTTTGACACACTAGTTCAATGGGAGTTAACTAACTAGTTCTATTTTAGACTTTATATTTTTACCATCACTATTATGCATGCATGCATTCCTAAGGAAAGCTAACTGCTTGATTTATTTTCTTAATTATGGAATGTTTTTCCCTATATATGAGTGTATTCCAGTCATTGATTATATCATATTGATCATGATCTATGTATCAATCATCAGCTCATTGGAGTAGTGTGAATATATTTTCTCATTCTTCCATATTGAATCTCTCTTCCTTTCTTGATAATATTTGTTTGTAATTTCTTTAGCTAGATCTCCTGTGCAGGTTTACATGAAACACTGACAAAAGAGATTGAAGCAGGATTATCCAAGAAACCTATAGGAGGTAGCGCAGTGACAAAGAAACCCATGTAGTAGGTGAAGCCAGGTCAAAATCCAGCGCAACAAAATAAGGGAAGCGCTCCAAAGAAGGATGCACAAATAGGAAATAAGGACAATGCCTCGATGTAGGAAGAAAACATAAGGGGGGACAAAATGACACAGGAAACCCCTTCGAAAGATACTCCACAAAAAACAGGGCCACCCAAACGACCAATTATACAAACAGGGGGGTCATGCAAGAAAGCCAAGGCCCATAAACAAATCCTAGAATATACAATCGCTAAGGATGATGGCGATCTTGTCGCAAAGATTGATCCGGATTTATGTAGGAACACAATGAAATACAGAAATACACATAAACACAGAGATGCAGCGGAAATAAGACTTCATTTCATTAATAACAAATGACTGAAATATGCTTACNAGATTCCGCAATCACTGCGGCCTATCCCTATTGAAAGGTGCAGCGATTGGAATCGCTGCGGCCTATCCTTATCAAAGGGTGCGACGATTGGAATCATTGCGGTCTATCCTAGAATCGTCGCAGCCTATACACAACCCAGGTTCGGCTTCACTGCACCGTGTTCTTCATCTGGAGTGTGACGATTCAGTGTTTTCACAATTTCCACACTTGAATCCTACTATAGGGTGCGATGATTTAGCATCGCCACACTATAGCCTTCTTTAAGGGTGTGACGATTCAACAACCTCCAAAAATTAGGGTTTCTGTAGTAAAATAGCCATATCTCAAAATCCGTGATCTGGGTCGGGATGAAATTTTTACCAGAGACATATAACATAGGTATGCTCATTATAACCAAAAATATCCAAAACCCACATCATAGTTTAGGAAAAATATCCTTTTGATCATATCTATAGCTGCCATAGAACTGCCAATCATATCTTGGAATGCACAATTTGGGTTTTCAAGATCTTTTCAAAATCAATAGCAAGGATGGAGACGATGAAAATTATTCAATCAAGTTTGGTGATAATACTTATTCCATAAAACTATTTTGAATGTAAGCCAAAGGCTGCATTCCAACTCAAAAGAAAAGGATTGTATAATTTGACGATGGCGACAGAAACATAACCTATATCAGTGATTGAGAAGACCAGATGGGCAAACTGTAAGGATGAGGCCACATGAATACTTATTGAGTTAATATCCACCTATTTATGGTTTCATGTTGCCGCATGGAAGAATCCAAATGAGATCTAGACCACCTTGGAAGGACTCTTTGGAAAGAAGGATGAAATGCGTGGTCATATGCTTGAGGTAGAGTTGAATACCTTAGACCCTAAAAGTTTTGATAATATACAAGATTTCTTTACTAAATTTAAATCCTTGATTTTAAGCTTGGGTGAATGTTGTATTGATAATTCTACACAAGAGAAACAACTTATTCTAACAATATTGGCCAAGATAGGACCAGAGTACGTTGTATATGTCTCCAATTTCCATTTTGGTAGATGTCTTTTCGAAACAAATTGTAAAATGCCTACGTTGGCTCAGTTCATTGAGTCTCTTACACAACAATAGAAAAAAATCATACAGATGGGCTTCATGAAAGATCCCAAAGCACATGCACTCACCATGCATGATGGAAAATGGTCATCCAAATAGAAAAGGAAGGAGGGATATCTAAACCCTTTAATGATTCTTCAGGTTCCAAAGACTCTTCAGATTCCAAGAAGAAGAAGAAGGGAAAGAAGTGAACTCACTACAATAAACTAAATCATGAAGAATCCACATGCATGAAGAAACAGTTCGATCTTATGGCACATGCACTTCAGTAGAACAACCTTGGAAACTTCATTCCAGAGGGAGTAAAAAAGAGGAAGGAAGAAGATCCCGCTCCTAAGAAAGGTAATAATCATGCTATTGTTGCAATTAATTCCTCATATGATTCATGGATTATAGATTCTGGTGCATCCCATCATATGGCAGAGAAAGAGGAGGTTTTCTCTTCCTTGAGTCCATGCTCAAGACCCCCTATTCTCATGGGGGATGATAGTCCAATAGTAGTAGTAGGAGAAGGTAGAGTGGAACTCCACAATGATAGTTTTGAGAATGTTTTACATGTTCGAAATATTTCTATGAATCTTCTCTCAGTTTATCAGATCACCCAGAAAGGTAAAAAGGTTGAATTTACATCATATTTAGTTTCAGTAATTGACATGCGTGGAAATTCCATCATTGAAATTGGTGAGGTAGATCACAAGTCAAGGTTGTATAAATTCACTAAGTTTTCTGAGAATGACTCCTCTATTCTACTTACACATAAGGAGAGTACTTTTCATGCACCTCCAGTGCAACATGCATATACTCTTGTTCTTC
This sequence comes from Picea glauca, assembly GCA_000966675.3. Taxonomy (NCBI): domain Eukaryota; kingdom Viridiplantae; phylum Streptophyta; class Pinopsida; order Pinales; family Pinaceae; genus Picea; species Picea glauca. The sequence continues at coordinate 77,296 of JZKD02S1614541.1, read as the reverse complement.
TATCAGTTTCAGACATTAGAGATGATTCAATACACTCAGATTCTATACATGGAAATAAGAAGGTAGTACAGCCAGATAATAAGTTAGCGCTGAAGCTTCAACAAATTCCCAAGAAGGAACAGACCACACTTCAAAAAGCATGCAACCTTGTAGGGAATCCATTGGATTCGAGGAGGACTCAATCTCATCATGAGGAGCCTTTGCATGTACTTTCAGCTTGAGAACCTATGATTCCCATGCATTGTTATATGGTTCAATCTACTGATCCACATACCTACAATAAGGATGTGGGAAATCCATTATGGAAAGAAACCATGTAAAAGGAGTATGACTCACTCCTAAAGAATCAGACTTCGCATCTGATTCCACTTCCACTAGAAAGGAATATTTTCAAGTGCAGATGGGTCCACAAGATTAAGAGGTATAAGGCTCGACAGGTTTCCAAAGGACTTCATCAGATCCATAAATATTTCTACATCTTCACGAAGACTTTCAATGAGAAAAAGTTTCATACTTTGCGAGATTGTCTTGCAGTGAAGAACATAGTTGCCTAGCAGCTGTCATTTTATTCTTTTGATACATTATCTTTTGAGCAGGGGGTTTTGTTCCCATGTGGTTTTCCCTCTTTCCTCGTTTTTATTCAGTGTTCATTAGTTGCATTGTACATGAGTACCTAAAATGGGCTAGTATTCCGGACTCATTTTTTACTCCATAGTGATGTTCAGGGGGGGTGTTGAATAAATTTATATTTTTGACACACTAGTTCAATGGGAGTTAACTAACTAGTTCTATTTTAGACTTTATATTTTTACCATCACTATTATGCATGCATGCATTCCTAAGGAAAGCTAACTGCTTGATTTATTTTCTTAATTATGGAATGTTTTTCCCTATATATGAGTGTATTCCAGTCATTGATTATATCATATTGATCATGATCTATGTATCAATCATCAGCTCATTGGAGTAGTGTGAATATATTTTCTCATTCTTCCATATTGAATCTCTCTTCCTTTCTTGATAATATTTGTTTGTAATTTCTTTAGCTAGATCTCCTGTGCAGGTTTACATGAAACACTGACAAAAGAGATTGAAGCAGGATTATCCAAGACACCTATAGGAGGTAGCGCAGTGACAAAGAAACCCATGTAGTAGGTGAAGCCAGGTCAAAATCCAGCGCAACAAAATAAGGGAAGTGCTACAAAGAAGGATGCACAAATAGGAAATAAGGACAATGCCTCGATGTAGGAAGAAAACATAAGGGGGGACACAATGACACAGGAAACCCCTTCGAAAGATACTCCACAAAAAACAGGGCCACCCAAACGACCAATTATACACACATGGGGGGTCATGCAAGAAAGCCAAGGCCCATAAACAAATCCTAGAATATACAATCACTGAGGATGATGGCGATCTTGTCACAGAGATTGATCCGAATTTATGTAGGAACACAATGAAATACAGAAATACACATAAACACAGAGATGCAGCGGAAATAAGACTTCATTTCATTAATAACAAATGACTGAAATATGCTTACANGCATTTGTGTTTTTTGGAGGCCCTCTTTGAGGCACCTCTTTGAGCCCACGGCCCAGCCCTCTAGGCTCACGGCCCAAGTGCCTTTGGCACTTTTCTAGCTCACGGCCCTAGTGGTCTTTGAGCCCACGGTTTGGTTGGGTTATTAGCCCACGGCCTCACCCTAGCCCACGGCCCCTTGTGGCACCTTTGCTCACGGCTTAGGGGTTTTTACTTGCTCACGACCCTCCTTTGTTGCTGCTGTTTTTGCACACAGCCCTGTCATTGTTTTATTGCTGTAGACTGCCCTTGCTCACAGCCTTGAAGTTCTTCTCTTGGCTGCACACACAACAACACACACATGTAAATGATTGGTTAGTAATTAGATATTCATTATATGCTAATAGTTTGTTTTGCTTATATCCTATGAATGCATATATTGTGGTTATGTTATGTTAAATGCTTAATACATATGTTAAATGAATTAAAATCTAAGTGTGATTAAGCTTTCATAATCCTAAATCATCTATTGCTAACACATATTGCAACACCTAATACTTGTGGTTAAACATCCATTGCTTAAAGGTTATATCTAGTTGCTAGCATACCTCATTCATTGGTCTATGATTCAATCTTTCATCATCTAAAAATAACTTTTATGATGCTAGTGTAGATGTTTAACAAATACATGTTCATGCTTTAGATGTGATTAGTTTAGAATATTGTTCATTGTTTCATTTTTTTCCTAAAGCTATCACATATCTTAATTTGCAAGTAACCTATATCATCATACATGCTTATGAGTTTAAATTCCTAAGTGTTTTAAAGTTTATTTTGCCTTTCATTTTCAAGGAACATTACATGCTTAAATGGTTGATGATCATATCTCACAATGATGTTTACTTGATGGTTTAAGCTCAATTGCTACATTGTTCATTCCTACATGTTCATGGTGGTATAATCTATTT
>JZKD02S1614541.1:10091-38829 GCA_000966675.3 Picea glauca | reverse complement strand
GGGGGGGGGGACAAAGCTCCTCCAACTTGCAGAAATGGAACTACCCTCCGCTCCTCCGTTTCGACCCTGGATGTAAACACATCGTGGGAAATCTCGTGAAGGGAAAGAGGGAAATCCTCTTCCACAACTACCTCTTCATTTCTTTGATCTGAGACAACAAACTCATCAAGGGTGGATGCCAACTCATCTAATAAATCTTCAACAATCTCTTCAAAAGAGTTGCTCAGAGCGTCTACCTCATGGACTGGAAAATCCTCTGTACAGTCTTCATATTTCGACCCTTCTAATTGGGCAGAGAGATATTTCACCTACTCTATCATCTTACTCAGGGCACCATCCTCCTCCCTGGGAACTTTATCACTTTCATAACCTACCTCTGATGCAGATGAATGGGGAGGAGAAGGGACTGAGTTTTGATCCAGGTCATCAAGATCCTCCCCACAACTTTCGTCAAAAACAACTTTCTCTTGCATAGAGTTGTTATCCCTCACAACAATTATGAAAAATTAACTCAAGGGGATACAGCCTCTGACAATAGGCGGTGAAAGCTGCATGGAATCCATGGAGTGAATAAATGCTAGCAGGGGGTAAAGAATGGTACCATTTACGTGCATCCCCTACTAACGAGAACATGAACATCTTCAGTAACACATCCTCATGATGTATCTCCCACTGACGCATGAGTTCATGAAACTCACTGAGGTGCTGAGAAGGGTTGTCCTCTTCACACTTTCCAAATATGGGAAAATAATCACCCCATTCATACAGAGAGGGGACAACGATAGGAAAACCAGGAATAGTAGAAAAATTAAAAGGAGCAAACCTGCGAGCAAGGATTTTCTCCATATCGAACCAATGGAGTCGCCAATCAATCGTTGAATCATGGAGTCGCCAGGTGAAAAATGTGAAGCTTCGAATGTGTCTGGTCCTTGTTCACCATCAAAGGCCGGATCTTAACATTATCGTTACCCCAGGAAACTTCTCAGGATGAGAAAGAAGCCGCTAAAACCTTCTCGAGAAAGCTCCTCTGGGTCAGCTTTCAGGTGTGCCAACAGTGGCCACAACTGAAACAGTAAAGTGGAAACAATGGAGTCACCACAGTGGAGTCACCAGGTGCACAGTAGCAATCTGAATAATTCTGATTTCTGATGCACCTTCAAAATCAGTTGATCGTTGTCATTCTGCCCAGGGAAAATCTTCAACTTCGTCCCTGGCAATGGCGCCAGAAATTTTAGCGTCAGAAGTCACTCTTGGATTGCTTGCAGAAGCAGAGCCCAATGCCCATCAGTCTTATATCATGATTTGTTTATAAAGGGTGATCAGATGGAGATAATGGCTCTAGGATGTATCACTCTAACTCAGGGACTGAGTCTAGTACGTAAAGAACAGAGGAGGTCTGGAATCCTAACTTCAGCCAGTGGGTTGATTAAAAGATGAGCAGGTGGAAGACTTAGGAGAAGATGAACAAACAACTCTGGGCAACAGGCTTGCGGTGGTTTGTGGAGGAAAAAATTCGAAATAAGGATCCTCCTAGTTTCAGGGCTTCGAGAAACTGAATAAAGGACTTGACTGGATCCTCCAATTCCAAGTCATTCAGCGTAAAAGAAATCAGAGGAACTGACTAGAGGCTCCGTAACTATTATAGTGATCCATTACAACATCATCCTATAATAGCTATAGCTCGACTGGATCCTCCAATTCTGAGATGCTCTAACACAATGTAAACAAAGACATGAAAGAAACTGGCATTCATAAGGCAAGAAATCTCCAAATTTCATATATATCCAGAACAACAATGCTTCATTAAAACTTTACAACCCAGGAGCTCTGCTCAACCATCGATCCCTACAAAATGGAAAAAATTCCTACATATACTTGGAACTAACTCTGGCCCTCCAGGCGTGATCATATCATGAATTCAATGTTTAACGTTGAGGAGCTTCTCTGTCAGGATGGGTTGTCGGTCCGCCTCAATCAAATCTTCCCTCAGCTCCCCTATCGTGCGCCTCTTTAATTCAGCATGGCTCGAGCCAGGGGGTATCTGAGCCCTTTGAATATTGAACTAGCGTGTGCAGGCTTCCCTAGAGAGAACCAGTACAAGGGACTTTCCTGGATCAATTTCAGCTGGGTCCTCCGTACTCTGTAATAAATGGGTGATGCGAGGCCTCACCCACCCTCTTTCTCCTTTTTTGCTGAGCTAAAGTGGCTCTTTGGATCCTCGAGTGAAATCCTGACCTAGTCCACAGGTCTCTTCTCCTTTCCCCATGATCTCCTGTACTTCACCATGACTTTTCNTAACTCAGGGACTGAGTCTGGTATGTAAAGAACAGAGGAGGTCTGGAATCCTAACTTCAGCCAGTGGGTTGATTAAAAGATGAGCAGGTGGAAGACTTAGGAGAAGATGAACAAACAGCTCTGGGCAATAGGCTTGCGGCAGTTTGTATGGGAAAAACTCCGAAAGCAGGATCCTCCTGGTTTCAAGGCTTCGAGAAACAGAATAAGGGACTTGACTAGATCCTCCAATTCCAAGTCATTCAACATCAAAGAAATCACAGGAACTGACTAGAGGCTCCATAACTATTATAGTGATCCATTACAACATCATCCTATAATAGCTACAGCTCGACTGGATCCTCCAATTCCGAGCTGCTCTAACACAGTGTAAACAAAAACATGAAAGAAACTGGCATTCATAAGGCAAGAAGTCTCCAAAGTTCATATATATCTAGAACAACAATGCTTCATTAAAACTTTACAACCCAGGAGCTCTGCTCAACCATTGATCCCTACAAAATGGAAAAAATGCTTACATATACTTGGAACTAACTCTGGCCCTCCAAGCGCGATCATATCATGAATTCAATGTTTAACGTTGAGGAGCTTCTCTGTCAATATGGGTTGTCGGTCCGCCTCAATCAAATCTTCCCTCTACTCCCCTGTCGTGCGCCTCTTTAATTCAGCATGGCTCACGCCAGGGGGTAGCTGAGCCCTTTGAATATTGAACTGACATGTGAAGGCTTCCCTGGAGAGAACTGGTACAAGGGACTTTCTTGGGTCAATTTCAGCTGGGTCCTCTGTACTCTGTAATAAATGGGTGATGTGAGGCCTCACCCACCCTCTTTCTCCTTTTCTACTGAGCTGAAGAGGCTCTTTGGATCCCCGAGTGAAATCCAGACCTAGTCCACAGGTCTCTTCTCCTTTCATCACAATCTCCTGTACTTCACCATGAATTTTCCCTGACGTTGTATCGGGTTTCGAGGTTTTGCATTCCCCGTTGTCAAGAGTTCTTGACCCTTTGAACTCCCGATCACCTATTCTCCGATGAGCGCGTGTATGGGTTAGCCCTCCTGGCTATACTATGATCCATGCGACCACCTCTTATATGACCTGAGTCGAACCTCTGTCGGGGTTTCGGCGTTTTTGATGTCTCGATACACAAGTCCCCAGGACTCGTGACTCTCTGATTGCTGATGTGCCTTCCGTGCTAGCCCTCTGACTAGTCCCTAGTCCAAGTGACCATCAACATATGCCCTCGACCATACTCTCCATCGGAGTTTCATGGTTTGTGATGTCAATGAACACGCATCCTCCAGACTCGCGATCCTCCGAAACCCGATGGCCCATGGTCGTTGACATGTCAACGGTCCGTCCCCCATCGCGAAAACCTGCCACCTTTCTTCCACTTGCGGTCCCACATGCTAACTAGTGGTTGTCGAGATATCGCTTCTCGCGATCTCGCAACTCTGGATGCAAATCTTTGCAGCCCCAACTCATGAACCTCCGAGCTTGCGATATGTCAATGCCACTTGGCATTGTCTCCCTACAAGGATTGATCTTCTGACACCTGTCCTGCACTATGGTCCTTAACTCCGTCGGGAAATCGCGTATCGGGATATCGCGATTCTCGTTGTCATGTGCACAGGACTCTTAGTTCCCTGACTCTGCGGGATCTCTCGACACATGTCCCTGCTGACGGACGGTTTTGATCCAGTCAAGAAATCATGAATCGCGATTCCTACATGCAAGAGTTTCTTGTCTTCAAAAACTCCAATTCTCCTCCTCTGCACGCTAGGGGTTAACCTCGACGCAACTTCTAGAGATCTAACGGCCGATGGGATTTCATCGATCTCCTCTGTAAGATTTTGACCATTGATTTTCTTTGAGGATGGTTCTTGACTGCTAAAGACAAAACTTTGCCCGCTCGCTTGCTTGACTTGCTGCTACAACATGGGATTCTCTTGGGATATGCTCAGGTGCTTCCCGTGCAAACTGCAGACCTAGGTACGCCTAATCCTGAGACAAGAAAAATCACTAACATTAGGCTCCATGGGGGATAGAGTCATCCCTTCAATGCTCTAAGAACTCATTCTGTAGCTTCAGTGCCTTTTTGTTAGGTTATGGAATCAAGCTCAAAACATCCCGCTTCTGAAAATATAGGCCGAAAAATAAAGCAAAACAAAATAAAATACATGCTCGAAAAAGCTTATTTATATACAATCCTAATTCTAATGAAATATTTCACATGGGGCTAGGTGAAAGCAGATTTCCACCATAGCCATTCAAGCAGCTTCCTGGATAGAAGCTCCTTCCTTCTGTCAATGATCATCAGCAGATGGTGTAGTCATGACAGCAGAACGGTTACACTCTTCAACTCCTCCTTACAGGTTGGAGTTGAGATGAAATAGGGCGGCTCCAAGGCATAGGGGAAATGCCACTCCATGTACTTGCAGACAGGGTCATGCAATGAGTGGAAAATTCTAGAAAATGGGGGACAAACACCCTCCTCTGCTACACAGTTTTTCACGTGTGGTTGAATATCTCTGATAAGCATAGGTTGGTGGTGGAAAACTAACGTAGGCTCGTTGTTCTCGGGCGATGGCTGCTTGCTGACTGGCTCTGGACAGGAAATATTCTGCTCCTCTGGTTAGGTCTCCCCCAGGTCTAATTCATATTCATCATAAATAGGGACCATGGGGTGGTTTTGTTCTTCCTCGTACTGCTCAACGTCTCCTAAAAGACTGAGGTAGTTGATTTCCTCGTGACAATCTTCTTTATCGAGCAGAGGATAAGGCTCTACAACCTGCTCTTGGAAATCCAGTATATCGAGCTCAGACTCTGATTCGTAACTGTCATAAATGTTCTAACTTCTCTGACAAGAAAAAGGTGATGTCAGGCTCTGCTGCTCCTCTTCCAGATAATCATCGAAGTCGGGGGGGAACAAAGCTCCTCCAACTTGCAGAAATGGAACTACCCTCCGCTCCTCCATTTCGACCCTGGATGTAAACACATCGTGGGAAATCTCGTGAAGGGAAAGAGGGAAATCCTCTTCCACAACTACCTCTTCATTGCTTTGATCTGAGACAACAAGCTCGTCGAGGGTGGATGCCAACTCATCTAATAAATCTTCAACAATCTCTTCAAAAGAGTTGCTCAGAGCGTCTACCTCATGGACTGGAAAATCCTCTGCACAGTCTTCATATTTCGACCCTGCTAATTGGGTAGAGAGATATTTCACCTACTCTATCAGCTTACTCAGGGCACCATCCTCCTCCCTGGGAACTTTATCACTTTCATAACCTGCCTCTGATGCAGATGAATGGGGAGGAGAAGGGACTGAGTTTTGATCCAGGTCATCAAGATCCTCCCCACAGCTTTCGTCAGAAACAACTTTCTCTTGCATAGAGTTGTGGTATCCCTCACAACAATTGTGAAAAATTAACTCAAGGGGATACAACCTCTGACAATAGGCGGTGAAAGCTGCATGGAATCCATGGAGTGAATAAATGCTAGCAGGGGGTAAAGAATGGTACCATTTACGTGCATCCCCTACTAACGAGAACATGAACATCTTCAGTAACACATCCTCATGATGTATCTCCCACTGACGCATGAGTTCATGAAACTCACTGAGGTGGTGAGAAGGGTTGTCCTCTTCACACTTTCCAAATATGGGAAAATAATCACCCCATTCGTACAGAGAGGGGACAACATTAGGAAAACCAGGAATAGTAGAAAAATTAAAAGGAGCAAACCTGCGAGCAAGGATTTTCTCCATATCAAACCAGTGGAGTCGCCAATCAATCGTTGAATCATGGAGTCGCCAGGTGAAAAATGTGAAGCTTCGAATGTGGCTGGTCCTTGTTCACCATCAAAGGCTGGATCTTAACATTATCGTTACCCCGGGAAACTTCTCAGGATGAGAAAGAAGCCGCTAAAACCTTCTCGAGAAAGCTCCTCTGGGTCAGCTTTCAGGTGTGCCAACAGTGGCCACAACTAAAACATTAAAGTGGAAACAATGGAGTCACCACAGTGGAGTCGCCAGGTGCACAGTAGCAATCTGAATAATTCTGATTTCTGATGCACCTTCAAAATCAGTTGATCGTTGTCGTTCTGCCCAAGGGAAATCTTCAACTTCGTCCCCGGCAATGGCGCCAGAAATTTTAGCGTCAGAAGTCACTCTTGGATTGCTTGCAGGAGCAGAGCCCAACGCCCATCAGTCTTATATCACGATTTGTTTATAAAGGGTGATCAGATGGAGATAATGGCTCTAGGATGTATCACTCTAACTCAGGGACTGAGTCTAGTACGTAAAGAACAAAGGAGGTCTGGAATCCTAACTTCAGCCAGTGGGTTGATTAAAAGATGAGCAGGTGGAAGACTTAGGAGAAGATGAACAAACAGCTCTGGGCAACAGGCTTGTGGTGGTTTGTAGGGGAAAAACTTCGAAAGAAGGATCCTCCTAGTTTCAGGGCTTCGAGAAACTGAATAAAGGACTTGACTGGATCCTCCAATTCCAAGTCATTTAGCGTAAAAGAAATCACAGGAACTGACTAGAGGCTCCGTAACTATTACAGTGATCCATTACAACATCATCCTATAATAGCTACAGCTCGACTGGATCCTCCAATTCTGAGATGCTCTAACACAATGTAAACAAAGACATGAAAGAAACTGGCATTCATAAGGCAAGAAATCTCCAAAGTTCATATATATCCAGAACAACAATGCTTCATTAAAACTTTACAACCCAGGAGCTTTGCTCAACCATCGATCCCTACAAAATGGAAAAATTCCTACATATACTTGGAACTAACTCTGGCCCTCCAGGCGTGATCATATCATGAATTCAATGTTTAACGTTGAGGAGCTTCTCTGTCAGGATGGGTTGTCGGTCCGCCTCAATCAAATCTTCCCTCAGCTCCCCTATCGTGCGCCTCTTTAATTCAGCATGGCTCGAGCCAGGGGGTATCTGAGCCCTTTGAATATTGAACTAGCGTGTGCAGGCTTCCCTAGAGAGAACCAGTACAAGGGACTTTCCTGGATCAATTTCAGCTGGGTCCTCCGTACTCTGTAATAAATGGGTGATGCGAGGCCTCACCCACCCTCTTTCTCCTTTTTTGCTGAGCTAAAGTGGCTCTTTGGATCCTCGAGTGAAATCCTGACCTAGTCCACAGGTCTCTTCTCCTTTCCCCATGATCTCCTGTACTTCACCATGACTTTTCCCTGACTTTGTATCGGGTTTCAGGGTTTCGTGTTCCCCGTTGTCAAGAGTTCTTGACCCTTTGAACTCTCGATCATCGATTCTCCGATGAGCGCATGTATGGGTTATCCCTCCTAGCTATACTATGATTCATACGACCACCTCTTATATGACCTGAGCCAAACCTCTGTCGAGGTTTCGACATTTTTGATGTCTCGATACACAAGTCCCTGAGACTCGCGATTCTCCGATTACTGATGCGCCTTCTGTGCTAGCCCTCTGACTAGTCCCTATTCCAAGTGACCATCACCATATGCCCTCGACCATACTCTCCATCAAAGTTTCATGGTTTGCGATGTCAACGAACACGCATCCTCCGGACTCGCGATCCTCCGAAACCCGATGGCCCATGGTCGTTGACATGTCAACGGTCCGTCCCCCATCGCGAAAACCTGCCACCTGTCTTCCACTTGCGGTCCCACATGCTAACCGACGGTTGTCGAGATATTTCTTCTCGTGATCTCGCAACTCTGGACGCAAATATTTGCAGCCCCAACTCACGAACCTTCGAGCTTGCAATATGCTGATGCCACTTGGCATTGTCTCCCTACAAGGATTGATCTTCTGACACCTGTCCCGCACTATGGTCCTTAACTCCGTCGGGAAATCGCGTATCGAGATATCGCGATTCTCATTTTCATGTGCACGTGACTCTCAGTTCCCCGACTCTGTGGGATCTCTCGACATGTGTCCCTATTGACGGACAATTTTGATCCAGTCAAGAAATCACGAATCACGATTCCTACATGCAAGAGTTTCTTGTCTTCGAAAACTCCGATTCTCCTCCTCTGCACGCTAGGGGTTAACCTCGGCGCAACTTCTAGAGATCTAATGGCCAATGGGATTTCGTCGATCTCCTCTGTAATATTCTGACCATGGATTTACTTTGAGGATGGTTCTCGACTTCTGAAGACAAAACTTCGCCTGCTCGCTTGCTTGACTTGCTACTACAACATGGGATTCTCTTAGGATATGCTCAGGTGCTTCCCGTGCAAACTGCAGACCTGGGTACACCTAATCCCGAGATAAGAAAAATCACTAATAGAACCCAAAAAGCTAAAAAAGTTTCAGAAGAGACAAAAAAAGGTGAAACAATAGAACAAAAAGTTGAGACACCAACAATAGTAGGACAGGAGGTAAAACCGCTCGAACCTTCCAATTTATCATCATCAAAACCAACCAACACAACCTCTTCCTTTTTACCACCATTAGGGGATTCTANAAAAATTCCTACATATACTTGGAACTAACTCTGGCCCTCCAGGCGTGATCATATCATGAATTCAATGTTTAACGTTGAGGAGCTTCTCTGTCAGGATGGGTTGTCGGTCCGCCTCAATCAAATCTTCCCTCAGCTCCCCTATCGTGCGCCTCTTTAATTCAGCATGGCTCGAGCCAGGGGGTATCTGAGCCCTTTGAATATTGAACTAGCGTGTGCAGGCTTCCCTAGAGAGAACCAGTACAAGGGACTTTCCTGGATCAATTTCAGCTGGGTCCTCCGTACTCTGTAATAAATGGGTGATGCGAGGCCTCACCCACCCTCTTTCTCCTTTTTTGCTGAGCTAAAGTGGCTCTTTGGATCCTCGAGTGAAATCCTGACCTAGTCCACAGGTCTCTTCTCCTTTCCCCATGATCTCCTGTACTTCACCATGACTTTTCACCGACTCTGTATCGGGTTTCAGGGTTTCGTGTTCCCCGTTGTCAAGAGTTCTTGACCCTTTGAACTCTCGATCACCGATTCTCCGATGAGCGCGTATATGGGTTATCCCTCCTAGCTATACTATGATTCATACGACCACCTCTTATATGACCTGAGCCAAACCTCTGTCGAGGTTTCGACGTTTTTGATGTCTCGATACACAAGTCCCCGAGACTCGCGATTCTCCGATTACTGATGCGCCTTCTGTGCTAGCCCTCTGACTAGTCCCTAGTCCAAGTGACCATCACCATATGCCCTCGACCATACTCTCCATCGAAGTTTCATGGTTTGCGATGTCAATGAACACGCATCCTCCGGACTCGCGATCCTCCGAAACCCGATGGCCCATGGTCGTTGACATGTCAACGGTCTGTCCCCCGTCATGAAAACCTTCCACCTGTCTTCCACTTGCGGTCCCACATGCTAACCGACGGTTGTTGAGATATCTCTTCTCGTGATCTCGCAACTCTAGACACAAATCTTTGCAGCCCCAACTCATGAACCTTCGAGCTTGCAATATGCTGATGCCACTTGGCATTGGCTCCCTACAAGGATTGATCTTCTGACACCTGTCCCGCACTATGGTCCTTAACTCCGTCGGGAAATCGTGTATCGGGATATCGCGATTCTCATTTTCATGTGCACGTGACTCTCAGTTCCCCGACTCTATGGGATCTCTCGACATGTGTCCCTATTGACAGACAATTTTGATCCAGTCAAGAAATCACGAATCACGATTCCTACATGCAAGAGTTTCTTGTCTTCGAAAACTCCGATTCTCCTCCTCTGCACGCTAGGGGTTAACCTTGGCGCAACTTCTAGAGATCTAATGGCCGATGGGATTTCGTCGATCTCCTCTGTAATATTCTGACCATGGATTTAATTTGAGGATGGTTCTCGACTTCTGAAGACAAAACTTTGCCTGCTCGCTTGCTTGACTTGCTACTACAACATGGGATTCTCTTAGGATATGCTCAGGTGCTTCCCGTGCAAACTGCAGACCTGGGTACACCTAATCCCGAGATAAGAAAAATCGCTAATAGAACCCAAAAAGCTAAAAAAGTTTCAGAAGAGACAAAAAAAGGGGAAATGATAGAACAAAAGGTTGAGACACCAACAATAGTAGGACAGGAGGTAAAACCGCTCGAACCTTCCAATTTATCATCATCAAAACCAACCAACACAACCTCTTCCTTTTTACCACCATTAGGGGATTCTAACTTTATAGATATCATTTACCCTGAATAGTTGAATTCCCTCTTTGAAAGTTCAATGACTATAGTTGTTTCACAAGTTTAAACAACAAATTTTGAACCAATAGTTTCAACAGGATCAAGAAAAGTTCCTGAAAACCAAATAGTAGATAATTTTTCCTATCAGAGAAATATCTCTCCTGAAAAGGAACCTTGGGACGAATCATTATCTCCAAGAATAAAACTGTTACACATTATTTTCGTCATCCCTATGATCGTTAATGATGTAAACATATATGTTGCCTTCAGAGGGGTCAGTGGCCTGAGTTCCTAAAGAGAGAAGGGAGAAGAACTTTTCCCGAGAAAAGAAGTTGCATTTTCCTATGTAAAAACCTTATAAAAAATGAAGTTCGCAGGTTGCTATACAGGTAGGGTGCGAGAATGACCCATTCTCGTAGGTTGCACTATAGCTAGGGTGCGAGGTGTTCACAGTTTTCTCTATAGCTAGGGTGCGAGAATGCATGGACGTGGGAAAAATGAGCGTTTTCTCAAATATTATAGAAGGAGAAACTTCTATGGTGAGGTGGCATCTGAATGGTTTGGATCTTACTCGCTTTCATGATTTAGTGGGATCATCCTAACCTCCTCACCTTATCCTCTTCAACTTATAAAANAGGTTTATATTGAGTTTATGCTATTGCTATCACTTTGGTTGGTTGCGTTCTTTTGCAGGTTCATCATTGTATGAGTGTTGGAATGGAGCTAGGATGGCGATGGCGAGAGGAAGTGACATTTAAATGGTATGTCACTCATCACATATTTGGTTAGTAAATTCAATATTTAAAACTTAAGGAAAGCATCATGTTCTATCCTGTTTTGTTCTAGATCCAAGTGGATCTAGGGAGATCGGTTAGTGTCCGCACCTATGGATTTATACAATAACAAAAACCACTAAGGTATTCTATTTTGGGGAATCAAATAAATATGTATGATGAGGATGATCACAATCATGTGATACATGGTGAGGGAGAAGAAGTAATAAACCAAATAGAAACTAGTTTTGGGTTTCAAATTTTGGATACAACACAAAATGTTAATATGAAGAACATTCCACTTTTTGCACTACCTACCTTTTATGGTAAGAGAAGTGAGGACCCAAACACCTTCATGTTTGAGTTTGACATCTTGTGCATAAGTTATAACTACTTGCAAGATGCTAAAAAATTAAAACTATTTCCTGTCAATCTTAAATATTTTTCACTTAGATGGTTCATGGGATTAAGAGAGTCTAGTATTAGATCTTCAGAAGATATGAAGACCATATTCTTTAGGAAATACCAAGACTATTGATAATCTAAATATTATCATAATGATAGCTTTAAAATTAAACAATTAGAAGACAAGAGTCTTGAAGATTACATGGAACGATTTTCCTATATCTCACAAAAATCAAAATATCATGACCTTCCAGACAATGCAATCGTAACTCTTTTTCTTAAAGGAATTTTGGAAGAATATATGGAAACACTTAATCTGATGGCATCAGGAGATGTCTCCCATAAACCATTTTATGATATTTGTGATATATGTAGAAACTACTCGAGAATCATGGAGAAAACTTGAAATGGTGTTCGGGATCCCTATAGTAGAAAATCAAAAGGAGTTAGTTATGGTGGGATTACAAGGATGGAAATAGGAAACCTGTTAGAAAACTTTTAAATTGGTATTTTAAGTACAATAGGTTCCCAATTGAACACTTTAAATATTAAGAAGAAACAATAGGAATACAATGTTGTGATGTGCATATTTTGTCCGAGATGCAGGAGGAATCATTCCTCAAGGGAATGTCGATTAGACAACATTTCAGTTTGTAGCTTTTGTATTGAAGATCATCCAACTAAAAAATTCCCATCACTGCCTGGTTTATTATCCATTTATAAAAGTGGGTATCTTGGGGAATATTCTTATGCACCTAGAAGGCCATGGGAGCCTAAGGGTCATCCTATGTACCAGGATCCACCACCTCAAGATCCACCCTATTACCAACAACCACAATAGTGGAACTTACCAAATTGGAAAAACCCGTCTCCACAGTATGCTTCCCACCACCCTTGGCTACAAGGATGTATAAGAGTACATACCTAGGGAAACACTCAGATTCCACATGTTCCTATGCCCACTCATCCTTATCCACAGTTTCCACCAAATATTCATCAACGTTTTCCAGGTTTTGTCCCTCCACCTTTACCTCCTATTCCACAACAACCTTAGTGATTTAAAAATGCAAATTCCCCAAGAACAACATTATTACCAACACAATCGTTGCCTAACCCAAATAATAAACCAACTCAACCTCTTCATATTTTTGAGTTGCAAACTTTTCTGACATATGTTGTTTCTCATGTTCCATTACATGATATTCAAATAAGGTTAGGGAAATTTTTGGATAAACATAAACCTTCAGTAGCCATTTGGGAGGAAGAAGAATATGAAACTCTCGACCAGCCCACGGATGACACTAAGTGGGAAGATGTTACTATTCCCAAAGATCAATAACAAAATCTTCCTCGAAGTGAATCCTTGCAAACTACAAAATCCCCTCCCTATCTGAAGAGATTAGCAATCGAAAAAATGATTATTCGATCGGAATTTGACATTATAAACGAATTAAAAAATATCTTTTTCAAAATTCCTCTGTTACAAGCAATAAAGGATATCCCAATTTACAGTAAGGTAATCAAGGAATTGTGTATAAAAAATTCAAGTAGGAAATAGAAACATCCTCCAATAGTACATCTGGTAGGAAAGTTGTCTGAATACATATCAAAGCAACCTAGGGTCACAAAGTATGAAAACCCAGAGAATACATTAGTAACGATAACCATTAATAATATTCCCATTGGAAATACTCTCATATACCTAGGGTAATCCATTAATGTTATGACTGTCACTACCTTAGAAGAATTATAGTTGAAACACTTCCTTCGACCCACCCCAACTATTTTGGAGTTGGCAGATAAAACAAAATTTATACATGAAGGGATCTTGGATGATATCATAGCCACATTAGCATCATGGGAATATCTGGTAGACTTCCTTGTCATTCATTCAAAGGATCCTTCTAAAGGGCATCCCGTTATTTTGGGAATACCTTGGTTGGCTACAACCAATGCATTTATTGGCTATCGAGAAGGTGAAATGACTATCTCTAATGGACTTTCTATGGTGGATTGAATGTCTATATGAGAACAAAAACTGGGAGGAAACTGTGTTTCCTAGTGATCACTCTTGGGAACTTCAGGAGTAGACAACGAAGAATGTTTTAAATCAATTCATTTATGCAATTACATGTGTTGATTTTCCTCAATCTTTCCCCCAATTTGAGTAAATGTTTGGTGAAGAATGTAATTAACATTTGGATCCATATACTCTTTCTTCAACATCTTTTATCTTTGAAATAGATTAATCTTCCATATCCTACATCATGCCTTATGATATTAGTCCTGGAAAATTCCTACATATCAATTAAGGACTAGATGCAGATCAACAAGAACAATTAGCGAACGTCCTTAAGGACCAATCAGGAGCATTTTCCTGGGAATATACTGATATGTGAGGTATACACCCTGACACATGAATTCATCATATTTATACCCAGGAATAAGTAACACATGTTAGGAAACCTCAGAGAAGGATGAATATGGCACTAAAATATATAGTGAAGGAGGAAATACAGAAACTATTGAACGTTGGTTTTATTTATCCATTTTTTGACAGCAAATGGGTATCCCCACTTGTAGTGGTTCCGAAGAAAGTAACTGAAAAATGGAGAATCTGAGTTGACTTCTAGGAACTTAATAAGTCCACTCTTAAATATTATTTTCCTCTTCCCTTCATTGACCAAGTCTTGCATACTTTGTCAAGAAAACGATACTTGTCCTTCCTTGATGGATATAGCATATACAATCAAATTCTCATAGCACCTGAGGATCAGGACAAGACTACTTTCACTTGTCCTTGGGGTACTTATGCTTATAGGGTTCTACCATTTGGTCTATGTAACACTCCTGCCACATTCCAGTGAGAAGTATTAACGATATTTAATGATCTCATTCATGACTGTGTGTAAGTGTTTATGGACGAATTTATAATATATGGTAATACTTTTCAAGAAGCCCTAGATAACTTGAGGAAAGTTCTCATTAGATGTAAAGAGATAAATTTATCCTTAATTCATGAGAAGTGTAAAACGTTATTGATTGAAGGAGTAGACTTACGACATCATGTTTCATCCGAAGGGATTAAAGTGGATCCTGCTAAGATTGAGGTAATTTTCAAAATCCTGCCTCCAAAGATTCCAAACGAGGTGAGAATCTTTCTTGGACATGTCGGATACTACTGATGATTCATTGAAAATTTTCTGAAAATTGCCGCACCAATGTTTGGATTTCTCACAAAAGATGTTGACATTCTTTGGACTAACCATTTTCAAACTTCCTTTGAAACTTTAAAAGTTAAATTATCTATGGCACCAGTTCTTAGAGGACCCAATTGGGCCCTTTTATTCCATATATATATATTGATGCCTCTGATACTGCAATAGGAGGAGTGTTAGGAAAAAAAGAAGACCAACAATTCTATGCCATTTACTTTGTAAGTAAGAACTTGACTACTGCTGAGATAAACTATATAGTCACTGAGAAAGAATTCTTAGCAGTTGTCCATGCCATCAACAAGTTTCACCATTATATCATAGGATATGAGGTATTTGTACATACATATCACTATGCCATTAGATTTCTCATGAACAAACCTATTACCAATGGTCGAGTAACTAGGTGGCTCCTTTTATTACAAGAGTTCAATATTATTGTCCTTGATCGACCAGGAAAAGAGAACTTAATAGCTGATTTTCTCTCTCGCATTAATCATGAAGGCGATAGTATTCCTGTTGCTGATAGTTTTCCAAATGAGCATCTCTTCGCCATCTCCATAAACACTATGTGATTTGCAGATATGGAAAATTATTTAGCCACTAGAAAATTACCATCTCATTTGTCACCTCATGAAAAGTGTTGAATTATAACACAAAGTGCTAACTACTCATGCGTTGGTCATGACCTTTTTCGTACTGGACCAGATTTGATCATTCGTAGATGTGTTCGGGAAGATGAGATAGCATAAATCATACGAAGTTTTCATGTTGGACCATGTGGTTGACATTTTTTTGATAAGCATACAACATACAAGGTTTTACATTCATGTTAATATTGGCCTAGAATTTTTAAGGATACTTCCAAATATGTAAGAAGTTGCGATAATTGTCAAAGGATAGGAAAACCCACATCAGCTGATGAAATGCCTTTACATACCTAGGTTATGATCGAACCTTTTGAGAAATGGGCCCTTGATTTTGTAGGACCAATTTCCCCCATGTCTCATAAGAAGAACTATATTCTTGTTTAAAGAGATTATGTCACTAAGCGGGTAGAGGAAAAATCCTTGTTTAGGGCTACTAAAAAATCCGTTGTTGACTTTATTTATGAAGATATTTTTACCCTCTTTGGTGTTCCTCGTGATATTTTCATGGACCATGGTACACAATTTACTTCTAAGTTTATGAAGGAATTAACATAAAATTATGAGATAAAACATCGAAATTCCTCTCCATACCACCCACAAGCTAATGGACAAGTGGAATCAACAAACAAAGTACTAGAAACTATCTTGACCAAAACTGTCCAACTACACCATAGAGATTGGGCCGATAGACTTCCATAGGCTTTGTGGGAATATCGTACCACATGGAGAAACACCACTGGACATACCCCATACGAATTGGTTTACAGAAAGCAAGTACTCTTACCTTTGAATTCCAAGTAAGAACCTTTCATATTGCTGCACAATTGGGATTAGATTTAGACGAGGCAAAAAAACAACAAGTCCTACAATTGAATGAATTGGATGAAATTAGACAAGATGCTTCCAAAGGACAATCGTAGTTCAAAACCAATGAAGCAAATAGCATGATGAATTCATTAAAAAGAAGCAATTTCAACCTAGATACTGGGCTCTATTTTTTGATTCAAGGTTTAAAAATTTTAAAGGCAAACTTACCACTCGATGGTTAGGTCCTTATGAAGTGGTTACCGTGTTTGATAATGCGGCTATAAAAATAAAATAAAAAATTGATGATGAACAGGGCTCTTTTGTAGTAAATGGGCATAGAATTAAACTTTAACATAAGCATGTTTATAAAGAAGACTTTATACAAGTCATGTCAGCCGACAAGGCACTAGCCTTGGTGGATGGGGAAGTTTCTTCTCCTTCTCCCTGTTCTTGAAATATTTTGATTTATGTTGTACATATGTAAATATTTTAGAGTGTGGTTTTTGACAGTTAGTTTTAGAAATTTTTCAAGTATTCATTTACAAATGGACACTTTCAAGGAATATAAGAAGAAGGGGATTATTTTACTTCAAAAGAAAAAGTTAATATAACCAAATTTCATCATCTTGTTAGGCACCATTTTATTAATGAGTACTTTTATCATGATTAAAAATTGTTTGTTTAGTTAGTCATTTTTAGATATTTGACCAGAATTCTATCTTATTTTCAAAATAGAATTTCAGAGAATCTCTTATAATAGTTGTTCATATCCCTTAACCACAAAAAATATACTAAAAAAGTGACATTGATCTCATTAAACCTAGAGGATACTAATACAATCCATCCAAGTCTTTGAGAGGGTGAGTAGAGTATTTTTATAAAAGATTAGAAAGGAGTTCGACCTGACAGTTAGGACATGGAAACATCAATTTAATTTCAATGGAAGAATATTAGTAGGGGCTACATATATATTTTTGTTATTTTCNTTTATATTGAGTTTATGCTATTGCTATCACTTTGGTTGGTTGCGTTCTTTTGCAGGTTCATCATTGTATGAGCGTTGGAATGGAGCTAGGATGGCGATGGCGAGAGGAAGTGACATTTAAATGGTATCTCACTCATCACATATTTGGTTAGTAAATTCAATATTTAAAACTTAAGGCAAGCATCATGTTCTATCCTGTTTTGTTCTAGATCCAAGTGGATCTAGGGAGATCAGTTAGTGTCCGCACCTACGGATTTATACAATAAAAAAAACCACTAAGGTATTCTATTTTGGGGAATCAAATCAATATGTATGATGAGGATGATCACAATCATGTGATACATGGTGAGGGAGAAGAAGTAATAAACCAAATAGAAACTGGGTTTCAAATTTTGGATACAACACAAAATGTTAATATGAAGAACATTCCACTTTTTGCACTACCTACCTTTTATGGTAAGAGAAGTGAGGACACAAACACCTTCATGTTTGAGTTTGACATCTTGTGCATAAGTTATAACTACTTGCAAGATGCTAAAAAATTAAAACTATTTCCTGTCAATCTTAAATATTTTTCACTTAGATGGTTCATGGGATTAAGAGAGTCTAGTATTAGATCTTCAGAAGATATGAAGACCATATTCTTTAGGAAATACCAAGACTATTGATAATCTAAATATTATCATAATGATAGCTTTAAAATTAAACAATTAGAAGACAAGAGTCTTGAAGATTACATGGAACGATTTTCCTATATCTCACAAAAATCAAAATATCATGACCTTCCAGACAATGCAATCGTAACTCTTTTTCTTAAAGGAATTTTGGAAGAATATATGGAAACACTTAATCTGATGGCATCAGGAGATGTCTCCCATAAACCATTTTATGATATTTGTGATATATGTAGAAACTACTCGAGAATCATGGAGAAAACTTGAAATGGTGTTCGGGATCCCTATAGTAGAAAATCAAAAGGAGTTAGTTATGGTGGGATTACAAGGATGGAAATAGGAAACCTGTTAGAAAACTTTTAAATTGGTATTTTAAGTACAATAGGTTCCCAATTGAACACTTTAAATATTAAGAAGAAACAATAGGAATACAATGTTGTGATGTGCATATTTTGTCCGAGATGCAGGAGGAATCATTCCTCAAGGGAATGTCGATTAGACAACATTTCAGTTTGTAGCTTTTGTATTGAAGATCATCCAACTAAAAAATTCCCATCACTGCCTGGTTTATTATCCATTTATAAAAGTGGGTATCTTGGGGAATATTCTTATGCACCTAGAAGGCCATGGGAGCCTAAGGGTCATCCTATGTACCAGGATCCACCACCTCAAGATCCACCCTATTACCAACAACCACAATAGTGGAACTTACCAAATTGGAAAAACCCGTCTCCACAGTATGCTTCCCACCACCCTTGGCTACAAGGATGTATAAGAGTACATACCTAGGGAAACACTCAGATTCCACATGTTCCTATGCCCACTCATCCTTATCCACAGTTTCCACCAAATATTCATCAACGTTTTCCAGGTTTTGTCCCTCCACCTTTACCTCCTATTCCACAACAACCTTAGTGATTTAAAAATGCAAATTCCCCAAGAACAACATTATTACCAACACAATCGTTGCCTAACCCAAATAATAAACCAACTCAACCTCTTCATATTTTTGAGTTGCAAACTTTTCTGACATATGTTGTTTCTCATGTTCCATTACATGATATTCAAATAAGGTTAGGGAAATTTTTGGATAAACATAAACCTTCAGTAGCCATTTGGGAGGAAGAAGAATATGAAACTCTCGACCAGCCCACGGATGACACTAAGTGGGAAGATGTTACTATTCCCAAAGATCAATAACAAAATCTTCCTCGAAGTGAATCCTTGCAAACTACAAAATCCCCTCCCTATCTGAAGAGATTAGCAATCGAAAAAATGATTATTCGATCGGAATTTGACATTATAAACGAATTAAAAAATATCTTTTTCAAAATTCCTCTGTTACAAGCAATAAAGGATATCCCAATTTACAGTAAGGTAATCAAGGAATTGTGTATAAAAAATTCAAGTAGGAAATAGAAACATCCTCCAATAGTACATCTGGTAGGAAAGTTGTCTGAATACATATCAAAGCAACCTAGGGTCACAAAGTATGAAAACCCAGAGAATACATTAGTAACGATAACCATTAATAATATTCCCATTGGAAATACTCTCATATACCTAGGGTAATCCATTAATGTTATGACTGTCACTACCTTAGAAGAATTATAGTTGAAACACTTCCTTCGACCCACCCCAACTATTTTGGAGTTGGCAGATAAAACAAAATTTATACATGAAGGGATCTTGGATGATATCATAGCCACATTAGCATCATGGGAATATCTGGTAGACTTCCTTGTCATTCATTCAAAGGATCCTTCTAAAGGGCATCCCGTTATTTTGGGAATACCTTGGTTGGCTACAACCAATGCATTTATTGGCTATCGAGAAGGTGAAATGACTATCTCTAATGGACTTTCTATGGTGGATTGAATGTCTATATGAGAACAAAAACTGGGAGGAAACTGTGTTTCCTAGTGATCACTCTTGGGAACTTCAGGAGTAGACAACGAAGAATGTTTTAAATCAATTCATTTATGCAATTACATGTGTTGATTTTCCTCAATCTTTCCCCCAATTTGAGTAAATGTTTGGTGAAGAATGTAATTAACATTTGGATCCATATACTCTTTCTTCAACATCTTTTATCTTTGAAATAGATTAATCTTCCATATCCTACATCATGCCTTATGATATTAGTCCTGGAAAATTCCTACATATCAATTAAGGACTAGATGCAGATCAACAAGAACAATTAGCGAACGTCCTTAAGGACCAATCAGGAGCATTTTCCTGGGAATATACTGATATGTGAGGTATACACCCTGACACATGAATTCATCATATTTATACCCAGGAATAAGTAACACATGTTAGGAAACCTCAGAGAAGGATGAATATGGCACTAAAATATATAGTGAAGGAGGAAATACAGAAACTATTGAACGTTGGTTTTATTTATCCATTTTTTGACAGCAAATGGGTATCCCCACTTGTAGTGGTTCCGAAGAAAGTAACTGAAAAATGGAGAATCTGAGTTGACTTCTAGGAACTTAATAAGTCCACTCTTAAATATTATTTTCCTCTTCCCTTCATTGACCAAGTCTTGCATACTTTGTCAAGAAAACGATACTTGTCCTTCCTTGATGGATATAGCATATACAATCAAATTCTCATAGCACCTGAGGATCAGGACAAGACTACTTTCACTTGTCCTTGGGGTACTTATGCTTATAGGGTTCTACCATTTGGTCTATGTAACACTCCTGCCACATTCCAGTGAGAAGTATTAACGATATTTAATGATCTCATTCATGACTGTGTGTAAGTGTTTATGGACGAATTTATAATATATGGTAATACTTTTCAAGAAGCCCTAGATAACTTGAGGAAAGTTCTCATTAGATGTAAAGAGATAAATTTATCCTTAATTCATGAGAAGTGTAAAACGTTATTGATTGAAGGAGTAGACTTACGACATCATGTTTCATCCGAAGGGATTAAAGTGGATCCTGCTAAGATTGAGGTAATTTTCAAAATCCTGCCTCCAAAGATTCCAAACGAGGTGAGAATCTTTCTTGGACATGTCGGATACTACTGATGATTCATTGAAAATTTTCTGAAAATTGCCGCACCAATGTTTGGATTTCTCACAAAAGATGTTGACATTCTTTGGACTAACCATTTTCAAACTTCCTTTGAAACTTTAAAAGTTAAATTATCTATGGCACCAGTTCTTAGAGGACCCAATTGGGCCCTTTTATTCCATATATATATATTGATGCCTCTGATACTGCAATAGGAGGAGTGTTAGGAAAAAAAGAAGACCAACAATTCTATGCCATTTACTTTGTAAGTAAGAACTTGACTACTGCTGAGATAAACTATATAGTCACTGAGAAAGAATTCTTAGCAGTTGTCCATGCCATCAACAAGTTTCACCATTATATCATAGGATATGAGGTATTTGTACATACATATCACTATGCCATTAGATTTCTCATGAACAAACCTATTACCAATGGTCGAGTAACTAGGTGGCTCCTTTTATTACAAGAGTTCAATATTATTGTCCTTGATCGACCAGGAAAAGAGAACTTAATAGCTGATTTTCTCTCTCGCATTAATCATGAAGGCGATAGTATTCCTGTTGCTGATAGTTTTCCAAATGAGCATCTCTTCGCCATCTCCATAAACACTATGTGATTTGCAGATATGGAAAATTATTTAGCCACTAGAAAATTACCATCTCATTTGTCACCTCATGAAAAGTGTTGAATTATAACACAAAGTGCTAACTACTCATGCGTTGGTCATGACCTTTTTCGTACTGGACCAGATTTGATCATTCGTAGATGTGTTCGGGAAGATGAGATAGCATAAATCATACGAAGTTTTCATGTTGGACCATGTGGTTGACATTTTTTTGATAAGCATACAACATACAAGGTTTTACATTCATGTTAATATTGGCCTAGAATTTTTAAGGATACTTCCAAATATGTAAGAAGTTGCGATAATTGTCAAAGGATAGGAAAACCCACATCAGCTGATGAAATGCCTTTACATACCTAGGTTATGATCGAACCTTTTGAGAAATGGGCCCTTGATTTTGTAGGACCAATTTCCCCCATGTCTCATAAGAAGAACTATATTCTTGTTTAAAGAGATTATGTCACTAAGCGGGTAGAGGAAAAATCCTTGTTTAGGGCTACTAAAAAATCCGTTGTTGACTTTATTTATGAAGATATTTTTACCCTCTTTGGTGTTCCTCGTGATATTTTCATGGACCATGGTACACAATTTACTTCTAAGTTTATGAAGGAATTAACATAAAATTATGAGATAAAACATCGAAATTCCTCTCCATACCACCCACAAGCTAATGGACAAGTGGAATCAACAAACAAAGTACTAGAAACTATCTTGACCAAAACTGTCCAACTACACCATAGAGATTGGGCCGATAGACTTCCATAGGCTTTGTGGGAATATCGTACCACATGGAGAAACACCACTGGACATACCCCATACGAATTGGTTTACAGAAAGCAAGTACTCTTACCTTTGAATTCCAAGTAAGAACCTTTCATATTGCTGCACAATTGGGATTAGATTTAGACGAGGCAAAAAAACAACAAGTCCTACAATTGAATGAATTGGATGAAATTAGACAAGATGCTTCCAAAGGACAATCGTAGTTCAAAACCAATGAAGCAAATAGCATGATGAATTCATTAAAAAGAAGCAATTTCAACCTAGATACTGGGCTCTATTTTTTGATTCAAGGTTTAAAAATTTTAAAGGCAAACTTACCACTCGATGGTTAGGTCCTTATGAAGTGGTTACCGTGTTTGATAATGCGGCTATAAAAATAAAATAAAAAATTGATGATGAACAGGGCTCTTTTGTAGTAAATGGGCATAGAATTAAACTTTAACATAAGCATGTTTATAAAGAAGACTTTATACAAGTCATGTCAGCCGACAAGGCACTAGCCTTGGTGGATGGGGAAGTTTCTTCTCCTTCTCCCTGTTCTTGAAATATTTTGATTTATGTTGTACATATGTAAATATTTTAGAGTGTGGTTTTTGACAGTTAGTTTTAGAAATTTTTCAAGTATTCATTTACAAATGGACACTTTCAAGGAATATAAGAAGAAGGGGATTATTTTACTTCAAAAGAAAAAGTTAATATAACCAAATTTCATCATCTTGTTAGGCACCATTTTATTAATGAGTACTTTTATCATGATTAAAAATTGTTTGTTTAGTTAGTCATTTTTAGATATTTGACCAGAATTCTATCTTATTTTCAAAATAGAATTTCAGAGAATCTCTTATAATAGTTGTTCATATCCCTTAACCACAAAAAATATACTAAAAAAGTGACATTGATCTCATTAAACCTAGAGGATACTAATACAATCCATCCAAGTCTTTGAGAGGGTGAGTAGAGTATTTTTATAAAAGATTAGAAAGGAGTTCGACCTGACAGTTAGGACATGGAAACATCAATTTAATTTCAATGGAAGAATATTAGTAGGGGCTACATATATATTTTTGTTATTTTCCAATGGTTCCATCCACTACACATTAAAATTCTCAATTGTGTCATATCTTCGGATTGGTTACACTCACTTAAGTATCCCTTACATCAGGACAATATGTAAAGGTAATCTATATAAAAAAAAAAAACATCCTCCAACTTAAATACCATCTCAACCCATAAAAAGGTTTGCAGATTTGCCTACACATATTCTTGCAAAAATAAACATTTATATAAAAATCTTAAAGGTGAGGGTAAGGACTAGTCTCTGTTGTAAAAAGGGTGTAAGAGGCTAACCCGTCGGGATTCTGAACAATTTTTTTGGCAATGGATATTGGCCTATGGTATGACTAGGTAAACCTATCGGAGTATTGAACAAGCTTTATGGCAGCGGGGCATTCTACCTAGAGAGGATTTCAATTATAAATTAAAATGCTAAGTATTTGGTTTAAAACTTGTTTTGATGTATGGCATTACTTTTGGTTATGAATGAAAGGAATTATGAATGTTTAAGTATCAATAAATGAACTCCATTCACTTTCCATTGGAGGCTAACCTGAAGATGATCTTAAGACCCTCTTGTCCAAGCCTTCCCAACTATATGTAAGATTTTTTGTCTTACAAGTGGGGACTTGTTCTTAATTGTTTTGGTAGACTAACATGTGAAATTTACCTATACACTCGGAAGCCATAAAACTTAGGATATTGGAAGAATTGATTGGTTTCCTATATATTTGATTGAGGAGTGTTGCAATGCTTAGGTGTGGGAGGAAGGGCTAAACGTTGTTCATTCGTTTAGGAAGTATATGAGAAAAGATTATATGATTTCTTCCATGAAAGATATACCATGAAACCACTCTTTTTACAAATTTATCAATATGTGTATGTCGTCAATTGTTGCATATCATGATAATGAAATATGATCAATTATATATTATTTTTAGTAATATCATAACTTCTTTGTTCGTGTGTATATGACAAGATTTGTACTACATCACAATTTTGGTTTCTGGATCTATTCTCATGGCCAATTAAAGGGAGAACTAATCAAATAAGTTGATAGCTTGTTTTTTCCAAGAGAGAGGGGATTGTTCATAACTCAACAGTTTTTTTTGTCCAGTCATAAACTGCTTTCTCCATGATAGATATTGAAACTCGACTAAGAAACTAACACCTCTTTGATTAAGAATTATCTATTGCAATTATATTTCAATAAAAACATGGATACTTCAGTTTCCATCATCCTTTCATCCACCTTGATGAACATGAGCCTTACAATTCAATGACTCTAGTAATTTCAGGCCTACTACTAACTGTTGTATAATATTCACCAGATGGAGTACCAGATGGAGTGTCAGATAAGGTATTGTATGAAGTGATAAAATTGTGAATGTTGTTTTAATGCTTTCATTTCAGATATGATCACTGGAAGTTAAATTACAATTGTCAAGTGGTAAATTAAGTTAACTAAAGATGTTATATCACGCTTGTTAGGAGCTGAATTTAAAATTATGATTTCATTTATTCTTACTATAATAATGTCCAAGTCTTTTACTTGGACATTGATCAAATATCTCATGTGATTTAGTTGATCTCCAAGTATGATTTCATTTACATTTAAATTCATGCATCATCATTACTACATATGGAATTCATATGTGCCAAATGCACCCATGACGTGACCTGCCTATATCCATTACGTTTGGAAAATAGCATCTTGTTCTTCTTATCTCCCATCCTCTGCCTATTTTGTATCGCTCATCCTCTGCCCTTTTTTCCTATCGCTCATATTTTTCTCCATATCCATGTCGAATCATCACAAACCCTTCTCATACGATGAAATGTTATCCATTCTGGAGTTTGAAGCCTGTCGAGAAGTATTTCTCCACGTGGGATGGGGGTAATTCCTTGTCATCCTGTAGGGGCACTATGATGATGTTTCCCTCTAGTTCACCCTCATATTTGATGGAAATTATTCTCGTGTTGGGTCACTGGTCTTCCCAGTATCCAAAGAATCCATTTTTGTGGCCATGAAACTCCCACAAATTTGGGACAGATGGTTCAAGAATCATTAGCTTCCATGACATAGTTACAATCAGGTGTTTAAACCAAAATATCAAAACATTATGGGGGCTAAATGATATTCAAAGGGGTGGTTTAAATATGAATTAATCAATCCTATGATCATTATCACTAGACTAATTACTTGCGAGGGTAAGTACTCCACCTTCAAATCCTGCCATTTTCTCCTCTTGGCTCACTTTCAATTCGGTAAACCTCTGAATTTTCCATTTTATTTTCTAACGAGTCTTGAGAAAATGTCCTCCCAATTTCGCAAAAATGTGACAAACTGTCACTACATCCTATTTCATCATGGCCTTATCAAACTACTGGTTATATCAAAATTAAAGAAACAAGGTAGAACCTGGGAATATGTTGGCACATGGGGCAGACCCAGGGTTCAACTCCAAGAGCGCACCAACAAGCCCTAACTACTAGCCCTTTTGGCAACACCTATGAAGAAAATGAAGTCTCACCTGAAGTATCTATAGGGGGTTGCAGGACACATGTGTCTACAACCAGAGGGAATGTAGAATGGATTCACATCAACAATACATAGTCACCTAGTATTCTTTATCTTCATTAAACCTACCGTGCAAGTTATACTTCAGATCTACTCAATATCAAAATAGCAGCATATCAAATGATAAATAACACAAGATCAATAGCACACAATGCAAGATATACATGGTTCACCCTCTCCCTAGGGCTACGTCCACAAAACTGTGCTTTATAATATATTAAGATGAAGCATGCAGTTCTTGTCTGCACTCTCAACTAGCAGATCTTCTCTCTTCTCATCTCTATCTTTCCCCTCCCTGTGCACCTAGTTGTAGGGTTGATATTCGCACCCAGCTAAATATCTTACAATACTAGAAGGCTCTCGCACTCAGCACTTTCTTTTCACACGATAGTACTCACTCAATCACACAAGAACAATGAACTCTCAACCAATCTAGCACCAACAATACCAACATTCCATCCCAGCTCCTTTAGACCTCTATTTATAGATTAAAATAGTTCTCAAACACCCTTAGGTTAAAACCTAAGTGTCAAAACCCTAGATACAAAAACCCTAGTTCAACTTCATCCGCATTTTCAGGGCTTTGCCAGCCTATCTTTCCTTCCTTGTCGCACGGTGCTCCAAAGCATCAAATGGTAGATTTTTTTGCTTGTTGAGTTGTCCACAATCCGTCTTCCTTTCAAATTTGTCATCCTCGATCTTCTTTCTTTTACTTCGCACCATATTTTCTTCTCTTCTACTCACTTCGACCCAGTGTCAGTCATTGTGTCTTCCACATAGTTCACATTTTTCCTTTTCTTCCTTAATATTCACTTGCTTCCATATCCAAGGGCCAATAGGTCTCCAACACTCACCTTTGACTCATCCCGAGGCACTTCGGATCTGATCGTTCTATTGTGCTTGGACTTCAGACTGTACAGGGCAGCCTATGCTTCCAACTCTAGTCCTTCCTTCCTTCCTTGTGAAGACTGTCTTTTCTATGTTTGGTACCTAGTTTCAACTACACCTGATACCTAGACCCTTTTCCTTTTACTTTTACTGAGAGTTGGGAGGCAGTTGGTTGTCGCAATATAATTCAACTAGATCCCATTCACTAATTTCTCCTTCCATTCTCCATTAAAAGTCTTCAACTATGCAACTCCTCCTTCTGTAACATAGGAAACCTCATATGGCCCAAGCCAATGCGTTCTGAACTTTCCTGGATGCTCCATGAACTTACTGTCATATGACAATACCAAATCACCTTTCTTAAATGCCTTGTTTTTTATGTGTCTGTCATGGTAGGCCTTCTCTCTTTATTTCTGAACATACTGGTGAAATCCTACAATAAATCTTTCTTCTTCCAGTTCAACCAACTATGCAAGCCTCTCTTGCACAACACCACTGTCATCCATATCTGTAAAGGTTGCAATTCTCAGACTAGGAACCAAATATTCCATGGGTACAACTGCTTCTAGACCATAGACCAATTTGAAGGGGGTCTGTATGGTCATTTTCTTGCAAGTGGTTCTATAGGCCCATAATACTATCGGTACTCTCAAATCCCAATCATCCCTATCCAAACTGCGTATCTTTGTTAGTGTTGTCTCCAATATTTTATTGAATTCTTCAACTGTCCCATTTTCTTGTGGATGATAGGGTGTTCTCTTCTGATGGTGAACTTCGAATTCCTAAGTTAAGGATTCAACGGTCTTATTGATGAAATGTGTGCCTTGATTGCTCATAAGGATCTTTGGGCATCCAAACCTAGTTATGATATCATCAAATATGAAGCATGTCCTTAACTGCTCTTGCTTCTGCCCATCTGGTCAAATACTCAGTTGTGGTGATTGTGTATCTAGCTCCTGTGCACTTCCTTGGTGGGTTTATAGGTCCCACGAAGTCAATGGCCCAATTCTCAAATTATTTTAGGGTCATCTGTGGTGCTAAAAGAATTTCATCTCTTCTGGATGGTTTCCCAACTCTTTGACATGCATCACAGGCTTTGTAATAGTCCTTAGCATCTCTGTGTAGAGTAGGCCACCAAAGGTCAGCCCTAAGAATATTTTTTATTGTTGCTTTCCCTGTGTAGTGTCCTCCTATGATTCCTTCATGTGCTTCTGCGAGTATCAATGGTCTTTTTGCTTCCATAACACACCTTCTCAATATCTCGTCAGGTCCCATATTGTATATTTGTCTAGCTATAAGTGAAAAATATGCAACGCATAATACCAATTCTTTCTTCTGAATAATTGTATAGTCACTAGGTTTCATTCCTGTTGATAGGAATTGGACTATCTCTGAGAAGTGATCATCAATTTTTCTAATGGCCAACAACTGTGCATATGGTAGTGTATCCTCCAAGCTAGTAGGATATTCTCCATGTTCCAACCTTGACAAGTGGTTAGGACCTTTGTTCATTCATCCTGGCTTAACCACTATCTCAAAATCATATTCCTGAAATAGCAGAAGCCATCTGCATCTTCTTCCCCCCAACACTGGCTTGTTGACTAAGTATTTCAGTGTGGAGTGATCAATAAACATTTTAAAGTGTCCTCCCAAGAAGTAGTGGTGAAACTTAAGTTCCGCAGCGCATACACCATGGCTAACCCTTCTCTCTTAGTGGTGATGTAATTAATCTCAGTTGTTGATAGCTTTCTTCTAGAAAAGGCTAATGGGTGGTCAATGTCTCCTACTCCCGG
>JZKD02S1614529.1:152947-169002 GCA_000966675.3 Picea glauca | reverse complement strand
AGGGATAATAGTATTAGACACAGGGTGGGACTATTTCTCGTCAGGCAAGATGGTGGAAGTGTGAGATGATGGTGCACCCGTGATAGACCTAGCCAGTGTGGTATCAATCTGAAGATTGTTCAAAGTGCCCTTAAGCTGAGTAGTGGAGATATCCAATAAATCTTTTTCCTGGGATGACAACGAGAAAAAAAGAGATGGACAAATGGTTTTGAGCTTACCAGTGATGGATTCGAGTCTTCTAGTTCACCAACATCCATGAAATATGTCTATGTGGGTTGTGTGTTCACTTTCGAGGACTCCAACCTGGTAGAGAGTTCAAGCATAATGTCATCTAATTGTTCCTCATCCAAGATGCTAGTGAATAATTTTCTAAGATTCCCATTTATCTACATATTGTACATCTGAATGATATGCCTAGGTAATCCAGATTCTGGCTAGTGTGATGGCCTCTCCAATCAATATCAATGGATTCTAACAATCCTTCGTGTATGTCGATCTCCACCATTACCCTTGCTAGTTTCTTTTCCGAGCCTGTGAGGGACTTCGGGTCCACACTAATGAAACGACCAAGAGTATTTCCAATGGCCTCGAGAGATTTTGTATTCCAAAGGTGTAAAGGAAAACCAAGTAGAAGAACCCAGAAATGGTGCATACGAAAGTAGTCCTTTGATGGGTCAAAGCTTATCCGCCATCGTTTTAACATAAGGCTATCGGTGTCTATGGTCCAGAGCCGCTCAAGTATGATAGTGGAGTCCTCCGATGTTTTAAACTGGAAACAAAGCCAGCCTCTCGTCAAGTAGGTGATCTCCAGTACAAACCCAGCAAAGGCCACCAGGTTGACTGTACCCACTCAACTAGGTTAGTTCAGCAGAGATGTCTATAGGATAATATACACACAAGAGATCAAACACTCAATGATACCGAGTCTTCTAAATCGATGTCTGCTCCAAGAACCATTTTCCTTTTTTTCTTCTTCGTACACCACGGTCTTATGGATGATTTTTTACCCCTAATAGTGTGTTCTCCAGTCGAGTGTTTGAATCCCGGAGTACCTATAGGTCTTAGTGGTACCAAGGTAGATTTCTCCCCTCGCAGGGTAGTAGTAGCAGGTGGGTCGGCCGAGGATAAACCAGGGAGTGGTTTAGAGTAGGAAATCTTGTGGGTGGTAGTTGAAGGAGTCTGTGAGTGGCTTCGGGTAGGTAGATGGCGAGGCGGGTCCTCTGCAGAGGGAGAGTAATGTATGCGATCAGTCTAGAGTAAATCCGGGATTTGGATGGGAAAGGTGGTGGAGACCAATGAAGAAGTCGAAAAGG
Organism: Picea glauca; assembly: GCA_000966675.3. Classification (NCBI taxonomy): domain Eukaryota; kingdom Viridiplantae; phylum Streptophyta; class Pinopsida; order Pinales; family Pinaceae; genus Picea; species Picea glauca. Next base: position 167,689 of record JZKD02S1614529.1, on the reverse strand, counting down.
TGGAGGAGGATTTTGGTGGACGCAAGGTCCCAAGTAGAGGTGAGTAAATCTTCGCGCGACTGGCAAACTCATCAGTCGAGGTGAAGAGACTCACATTGTTCCATAGGGCCTCGTCAGTAGGACCCATGGGTGTGTTGACCTCACCCTCCATCAGTGTGTGTCTCGTGGAGGAAGGAGGATCTGCCACTAGTGTCCCACTTAGTTGTGTTTCAAAGTGAGCCAGTGTAACAGTTTAAATGTAGATGTGGAAGGATAGTGCAGTATGTCCAGTGGAGAGGTTGGAGTTATGGTGCAGTAAATATTAGGTTGATGGCATCGTCGGGTAGTCAGTAAGGGAGGACCGCACTAGTAATGGTAGTTCTATTAGAGCCACCACTAAGATAGTGTGCGAAGAATGTTCCTCAAACCCCACGAGGTAAAGAAATAGCTAAACTAGGTGGAGTAACTAGTGGTGCCAGGGTGTAGGACCCTCTAGGGCCAAGATTATCCATGGCCGCCATTGTTGTATAGTTGCAGGTTTTTGAAAACAGTCTCCCGCCTTTCTCCAACCCCTTGGATGAGAACATTTATGAAAGAAAAGTGTAAATTAATTATATATGGTAAATTTATTCTATACGGTGGTTGGATGGGAAAGTCATTAGGATGGTCTTTAAATGAATTCTATATGGTGGTTGGATGGGAAATTCATAAATAGGAGATTAGGTTGGTTAAGGGATTGGAAAGAGAGAAATCATCCATTTCGATGCTTAATATAGAACTTAACCCTTACCTAGGTATTATCAACCAATAGTTGTGATTGAGATTTCAATTTCAAATTGTATAAGATGATATTGGTTAATCTAGAACATGATAAAAGGAAGCTCGTTCCAATGCATGTATACGATAGTAGCTATTGTCGATAGAAAATGGAGCATTTTGGACTAGGAATATGGTAGTATCTTGCATTGAAGACACTGTTAGAGATGGGAAGCATTCTTCAAGCTCACCACACTAAAACTAGAGAAGGAAAAAGGTATGTTGCTCTACAACAACAACAAAATTTAACATGCATTAAAGAAGTGTAGAAAGCATTTGTTGTGTCATCTTCGACGTAGAAATCCTTAGGTAACAACCATCCAAATATCATTAGTCTGTATCTCTGCTTATGTTTTTTTCATATTTTTCCTATTACTAGTGGGTCTACTCCTGCTCATATGATACATATACGTGTACTTGTGCCTTTGCCTTTGGATATATAAATGGAAGGTATGTTGAGAAACATAGTAGTGATGATGAAGATATAAGTGGTTATTGATGCTAGCAGTGTCTCAAGATCTATAGAAAGCGACCATTGCCACTCAGCTACAATGACCTCTCCATGCCCCATCTTCAATGAAGCTTGGATGCAAATGCAAGTTATATTTAATATGTTGAAGTGTTATCTTAGATGTGGAGGATAAATATGATAATAGAGAATACAACAAATTTGTTTGTTTCCACAAAGTATTTAATATGAATTTAAACACAAATAATATTAGATAGTACATGACCATGATGAGTTTTTTAAATTATATATTTGAAAATTAGTTTTGAACTCTGAGAAATGGTGGAAATAAAAAAATAATACACTAAGGTCAATTAAGTTCCACCAATTAAGAATTAAACCTAAGAAATTAAAATATTGAGCAAATAAATTTTGTTTTTCTACACTATCGATTTAATATAAATTTTCACTAGAGATAAAAAGTTAAAAAAAAATAAAAAAAATTCAAGCTGCCTTAACTTTAAATTAAAAGGGAAAAAGAGGAGGTCTAAATTACACTCTTTAATTAAAAGAAAGCCCATCTCTTTAACTTTAACAAATAAAACAAATTGATTACTATTATTAAAATCTTATTAACCTTATATGAGACATATAAAGGTCGCTCCACGTGATTATGTGTCTGCATAGGGTAGACAACTTTGTAGAGATGCCCACTATATTTCCTATGCAAATTCAAATAAGTCCAGAAAGCAAAGACAAATAATACCCTTTATGGCCAAATAAGACAAACGCTCAGAGGCCACTAGGAGTTACAAGCTGCCTTATATTATACCCCTAATTTTGTCCAAGGTGATAATCATATATCATTATGTAATCACATGGTCTACAACATAGTTTTGAAAAAGCAACCTGGGATAAGTTAAGGAAATGGATTGAAAATTAAAATGATTATATAAATAAATAAAATATATAACTTTTTAAATTTAAATTTAATTATAAAATAAAATATATAATAAAGTGATCGAGTTTCTATTAATATAGAGATAAAGGATTTCAAATCTCCTAAATGGATATAGATAAGAACATGATAGATAAGAACATTCAGTAAAGAGATACTTTTCTTTTAAAATTTTAATATGTTTAAATAATTTTAAAAATATAATATGTTTAAATGATTTTTAAAATATAGTGAAGCATATTAATTAAAGTCGGTTTTTTTCATTCACACTCTTTAATCATAAATCGAATTTTAGATTTTATTAAATTTTCGAAAGATGGTTTTGTAAATGATACAAATTATTTAATATTTTTAAAAATATATAATTTAGTAAAAATATAATATTAAAGATTAAAATTATTAATTTTTTTTTAGTTATAATTGACTTAAAGAAAAAATAATATTATTAAAATAAGAATGAATTCTCATGAGTTTCACAATCTATTGGGATGTTGGACAATTCTTAAAGTTTTATGATATGAAAGAGTGTCATATTAATGTTGAAATCCTTACTCTAACACCTAAATATCTTGTTATCTAGTGATTTCCTTGTTGTAAATCAAGTTAGCAGCTCACAAAACAAAATACACTATCGAGATATTCAACTCAAATAAATCTAGCGGAAGCAATACTGGAAACCAAATCGTGCACACATAAACACCAATGTTTTTGGGTAGATACCCTTGGAAAAACCCCGAAAGGAAAACCAGCGCTGAGATGATTTTATTATGATAAAAACAAGGCTCTCCTAACAAGGATAATGGCCCATTGAGAGAAATACAACTATAGACAAACCTGGCAAAGTATGATATGTTGTATGACCTAGATTTGGCACACTTTTCGAGGTGTATGTGTCTTTCCTTAAGAAAACTTGTGTATGTGCACCTATCTCCACTGAAACTCGTGTACATGACCTCAAGGAGTGTAAGAAAAACTTTGTACAGCGCAACCATTTCATGTGGCTTCGCTCAGTTGAAACCCACTTGTGGATGTCTCTATTCTCTCTTCTCTTTGACCTGATCTCTAGATGGAAGTCCTTCTCCACCTATCCAAGATCTCCTTGAATCATGATCCTTCATGATCCAATTGTCTCTCACACACAAGTGTCTTCCTCCTTCACCCTAGCCTTTCTTTTATAATCTTGAGTTATGACCTAACCCTAATCTCCAAAGTGATTGATGGTTGACATTACTTCTCACCTCACTTGAGATCAATGGCTAAGATTAAAAGCTCATTACTTTTAACATTTCCTTAAATAACTCAATTAATTAATAAAATCACTTTACTTTAAAATTTCCTTTAATTAAAGTAAAGTCTCAAGGTAGAAGGATTTGAACTATTTCCACACATCTAGACACTTAGACCTGTGTGGAAATGTATGTCCAATGCTACCAAACATCAATACTCCCTCTTAGAGAGGAATGTATTTTGCACCACTACAAGTTTGTCTCTAATGAACACAAACTTCCCTTTAACCAAGGGTTTGGTCAAAATATCTACAACCTGCTCATCTGTGGAAATATACTAAATCTTCACTACTCCCTTCTGGATTCTATCTCAAATGAAGTGGTATCTTATCTCTATATGCTTGGACCTATCATGGAATACTGGATTCTTTGAGAATTTGAAACAACTCTAATTATCGCGGTATATTACCATAGGCTCCAACATCTTATCAAATAAAACTATAATCAATTTGTGAAGCCAAATGGCTTCACAACTAGCCATACTCATAGCCATATACTCTACCTCTATTGAACTGAGTGCTACAGAAGTCTACTTCCTGCTAAACCAAGTAATCATTGTTGATCCCAAGCTGAAGAAGTACCTCGAGGTGCTTGTTTTGTCTACTGCACTCCATGCCCAATCTGAGTTTCTATATCCCTGCAACTCCACTCCATCTCATCCAATATACCTCATTACATACTCCACTCTACCTCTCAAGTACATGAGAACATGCTTCGCTGCTATCCAATGCACCTGGCTCAACTCCACCATGAACTAACTCAAGGTGTTCACAACAAAACATATATCTATCCTAGTGTTGACCAAATACATCAAGGACCCTATCAGCTACCAATATATCTTGGGATCCACAAACTCTGAATCTAAAGTGATAATCTTCTTCAGATTGGTAACCATATGTGTATCCATCGGTATACAGTCCTCCATCTTGAATCTCCTCAAGATCTCAACTACATACTTCCCTTGACCAAGGAAGTTCTCTCTCGATATGTGTCATACCTCTAACCCCAAGAAATAATGTGTCTAGCCAATGTCCTCCATCTCGAACTCAGTGGTTAAATATTCTTTGCACCCTGCAATAAGATCCTATTCACCTGTGAGAAACAAATCATCTATGTACACAACCAAGATGAATGGATCCACCCCAAAAAGTATGAAGTACAAGTTAGGATCTACCTCACTCTTGGTAAATCTCATACTCTGCAAGTATCTTTCAATCCTTGAATTCCATGCTCTGGGTGTCTGTTTGAGTCTGTACAAGGCTTTCTTAATCCTACACACATGAGACTCCCTCCCATGTGCCTCAAATCCATGAGGTTGTTCTATATATACTTCTTCCTCAATGATCTCGTTGAGGAAATTTGTTTTCACATCCATCTAATGTATCCTCCACCTCATAACCGAAGCAATAGAAATAACAACTTGAATAGAAGCATACCTAGAGACTGAAGAAAAATTCTCCTCATATTCCACTACCTCTTTTTGGCAGAACCCTCTCCTAACAAACCTCGCTTTGAACTTATCTATGATACCATATGTCGCATGCTTGATATTGTAGAGCCACCTAGAACACACAATTGACTTCCCCTCCAATCTTGTCACTATGTCCCAAACATAATCCTAATAATAAAGGTGTACTCTTATACCATGGAATCCGATCACACATGTTGATATTTTGCTTCCTCAAAACTGGATGACTCAGCATCAATGATGCTAGTCATAAGCATCATATAGTTTGAAAACTTCCTTGGAGGCATGTGCTCTCTGACCATACTCCTTGGAGCCTCACCAGCATCCCTCAATATTTGTAATATCCACTTGGGTATCTTGATAGGACTAGAAGGGGATAACGCCTGCTCCCCACCTTAATTATAAGTTGTTGATTTATTCTCATCCTTCGGAGCCTACTGCTCCTTGTCCTCTATCACTACTAATGACTCCTTAGATCTCTTATATGCCAAGTTCTCCTAGAAATTAACATCTATGCTCACAATTTTCTTCCTCTATGCTAGTATGAAGATCATGTAAGCCTTTGAGGTCTCGTTTTACCCCACAAATATGCCCTTATGTCATGAAGGCTCTAGATTTTTACTCTTCTCCATAGGCACATGGATGTAGACTGGACAACCAAAAATCCTCAAATATCCTTTATCTCGCTTCACTCATGAGAATCCCTCCTTCGAAGTCTTTCCCCCCAATATCTTGTGAGGACTCTTGTTTTGCACATATACTGTAGTGTTGCACGCCTCTATCCAAATAAACATAGGCAACTCTTGGTCATCTATCATAGCCTTAGAAGAACCGATGATCGACTGATTCTTTCTCTCCTCAACCCCATTTTGTTGAGGGTTGTACGAGAATGTTAGCTCCCTCTTAATCCCTGACTCGTTGCAGAAATACTTGAAGTCATTGGAGATTTACTCTCCCCCGTTATCTGATCTCAAGACCTTGATTTCTTTCCATTCTAGTTCTCCACTTGAGCCTTGAACTCTCTAAACCGACTAAAGACCTCATCCTTGGTCTTCATAAATAAGATCTAGGTTTTCCTGGAAAATTCATCAATGAAATTCACATAGTATTACAATCCCTACTATGATGCTACTGACATCGGCCCACTTACATCTAAATGGATAAGATCCAAGATCCCCTTGGACCTACTTTCGTTGCTTGGAAAAGAAGCCTTGGAATTCTTTCCAAGTGCACACCCTCTACACACTCCATGCTGCTCAATGTTGAACTCAGGAAGACCTGTAAAAATCTCCCTCAGAATTGTAAATGCTATGTAGTTTAGGTGTCCCAACCCATTGTGCCACAACTAACATAGGTTTTCATTGTCATGTACCAAAGCATAAACATTATTTGCTTGCAACCTATATAAAGTGCCCTCTCTAACATCAACAACCATTATTGTGTACAGGTTATCTTTCTTTGGACGTATGATAACATTCCCTCTCTGAAAAGTGACAACAAAACCCATGTCCTCCATAGCTGAGACTGTGAGCAAATTCTTCTTCAGTCCTGGTACGTAAAGCACATCCTAGGCATCCAATGAACCTCCCGATTCAAGTTGGAATGTAATTGTTCCCTCTCCCTTCACTGCATACTTGACATCGTCGCCAAGCTCCACATGAACATCTGACTCCATCTCCGTAAAACTATTAAATATCTCATGTGATTATGTCATATGACAAGATGAACCATTGTCTAAGAACCATGTACTCCTCATATTTGTGTTGGTAGAAAGGAAAGAAACTAGTGAGAAATCCTTCTCAAACTTTGTTGCAAAGTCATCTAGTTGTGTTCCTGGTGATGTTATTATTTGTGTCTTTCCTTTACCCTTCTTCTTCTCAGAACATTGAGATGCATAATATCCATTCTTATGACATGAGAAGCACTTGATTTTACGCAAGTCATTCTTTCTGGGCTGTGATGATCCTCCATCATTGTTACCCTTCTTGCTAGAACTTTTTCCTTTTCCCTTCCTTGTCTTGTTGACAAGGGCCAAGTTCTCAACACTACATCACTGCTTGTTTCTTTTAGACTTGTCTCAAGTCTCTTCCTGAACGCAAACATCCTAAAGCCTTTTCCAATCTGGGAGATATTCTCAAGCACAAACTCCTTTGACAAATGGTTCACAATACTTGGGAAGACCATTCAATGCCACATTCACAAGCTCTGCATCCTCCATTTTCTCCCTTATGGCTGCAATTTGATCACATGCCTAAGTTATCCTCAAGAAATAGTTGGTAACACTATCATATCTGGACATCTTCACTAATATGAGTTTATTTCTTAATACCATCTTCCTATTCATGTTAGTTCTCTAGAATAAACCTACCAAGGAATCAAACATCTCTTTGGTTATCTTCTTCTTGGATAGGTGATGAATTAGTTGATCCTTCACTAAATCCAAGATAAACCTCTCAACTTTGATATCCTTGTTCTGATGAGCTTTCAAAGTTTTTGAATTTGTCGATGAAACAACTGCTTTGTCCACTAACTCCCAAAAGTCATACTCCTTCAAGGTAAAAGTCACTCTTTCTTTCCAAGATAGGAAGTTGGATGCTCCATCCAATCTGTCTTCAAATCTCAGAGGTGTTGATGCCATCCCTTAGACCTGATAAGCTACCCTGGAAATAACCTGTTGCTGAAATTGCCCTTATACTGACCTATACAGACTCATATGCTCCTATCACCATTGAAACCCACGTATGTACATGACTTCCCTTATTGAAACTCTTGAATGTATGTACATGTGTTTACTACAACTCACGTATACATGATTGTATTCAAAGAAACCCACATATTTATGCACATTGATACAGGTGGATATCGATGGCCAGCCACCTTTTCCAACTCGCTCAAAATAGTTTTCTAGCAATTTTGGCAATTTACTATTTTTAGCAATTTTTAACTTCCAGGGCCATTTTGAGGGCCTAAATGAAGGTTTTTTGGGATATACCTTCTCAATGATATCTGAAGGCTCTAATTGAGCCCCCAAAATGAATCTCCTCGACGATACCTTTCCAATGGGAAATTGTGCACCTAAAACGGAGATTGTATGCAAAAGTTACAACCCCGGGAAGTTGATGTACGAACTTACTCAAACGGGGCCCACGTGACTTTTGGCGCTTCATCTCCTAGGGTTAGGTTTTTGGATGTATAGGGTTTTTTACATTCCGGTTTATTGTAAAAAGGCCCTAAGAGCCTCATTGTAATCATGCTCTTGCGAATGAGCATAGCCGTCACATCTCTTCTCAGAGATAATCCACCACCATTCCAGCCAGCTTGTTTTCCACTGCATTTTACAGATTCAGCTTATTTCCTTATTGAATAGAAAACTAGTTTTAATTTATCTTTGTTATTTTGTGTTAAGCATATTTTAATAATTTGTATTCATTTTGTTTTGCTCATAAAATCCAAATCAGTGGTATCATAGTGGTTTTCTCCTTGTCGTCTTAATGCATGTCCCCAACGAGGTTAGGGTACAAAGATTTGGGTCTCGAGCTTGTTTCTCTTGAGGAAAAAATCTCTCGCACTCCCAAGCGACCTCTCATGGCAGCAGAAAATAAATATGACGAGACAGGAGATCATTTCAAAATGTTTCTTGAGGAATCCCTCACACAACAAAGGAACAAGATGATGGATAGTTTCGTGCAAATCCTTCGGCGGCTACCAAAAGGCGACGCATCTTCCTTGAGCAGAGGTGCCGCCCCCTTCAAGGTACAAATCAACTTCAATATTCCTATATTTGAAGGTCAGATAGACGCAGATTTTGTAGACAAGTGGTTGAATCTACTAGAAGGGTATTTTTTTATCCATAACTTTTCGAATAGAGAAAATATTACTTTTGCACTCCTCAAAGTCGTTCCCCATGTCAAATATTGGTGGGAAASTTTCTATGAGAAAAAGGAAACAAAGGAACCCTCATTATTTACAGTCTCGGCCACCTGGGAATCCTTCAAGGATGTTATTAAGGAACAATACTACCATGTCAGAAGTTATGACAACTTGTATACCAAATGCACCACACTGCGACAAGAAAGAGACCAAGCAGTGCCAGAGTTCAAAAATATCTTCCATACCTTGCGCACCAAGATGGATATCAAAGATCCAGAGCGACATCAGGTGCTCAAGTATTACAGTGCTCTACATAGATGCATCCAGACCGAAATGGAATTTCTGGACATCTCATCCTTAGGTGTGGCCTACCGATATGTCATCAAAATCGAGCAGAATCTCAAACAAAAGACACGGAAATTTGGGCTTGGGAACCCCGCACAAAAAAATCCAGGAAGGGGTGGCCCCAACCCATAGAAAAAAGGACAGGCCAAATATGGACAATATTAGGACATTTTGTCCAAGCCACAAGAAAACAAGGACACCGAAAAGACAAAGAAAGATACCGGGAAGTGGTGTGACTTCCATAAGAGCCCTTAGGATAACACTGTTGATTGTCACTCAAAGCAGTCATTAGTGGCCGAAGTGAAAGCCTCTGAATCATATGCGGGTTCTGACTCTGAGTCAGAAACAGAAAGGGGAAGACATATCATTGATGTGGAACCCAGTGCCACCATTTCTACCACCAAGCTCCATCCTGGTGAACCAAACAAGCTAGAAGAAGGTGAGCACCTCTTCCATTCACAGATGTTGGTAAAAGGCACCCTATTTCACCTCATCATTGATAGCAGTAGCCAAAAGAACCTCATCTCAGCAGAGGTCGTCAAGCAGTTGGCCTTGTCGACAACGCCGCACCCACAACCCTACACCATTGGATGGCTTCGCCAAGGAAGCGATCTCTGCGTCAGCCAACAGTGCCTACTTTTGTACGACATCAAGCCCTTCAAAGATGAGGTATTGTGTGATGTTGCTCCTCTCGAAGTTTGTAATGTTCTTTTGGGCCAACCTTATTTATGGAAGCGTCATGTTGTATATGAGTCTAGGCCTTGTAGTGTTATTATTACTTTGAATAAGAAATTGTACAGGATACCCGAGGCAGTCCCTCCTAGTGTTATTTCCTTGATCTCTTCCAAGCAATGCAGGAAGGTCATCTCTTAGACCAGGAAATTTGTCTTCTTCGTGATTCACTCTCAGAGTGAGTGAAATATCACAGCCACATTGAGGGCCTCTGTGGTTGATCTCTCCACACAACAGAAGCATGTGGATAAGGTCATGGAAGAATACTCAGATATCTTCTCCTATCCTACCGAGGTACCTCTGCACTGCTAGGTCAAGCATCCCATCGATCTGACCCCAGTCGCACCGCTACCAAATGGGCCAGTCTATCACTGCTCTCTATTAGAAAATGAGGATATCAAGAGGAAGATCTAAGAACTACTCCACAAGAGGCACATACATCCCATCCCATCGCCTTGTGGGAGCCCAATCGTGCTTGTGCAGAAGAAATATGGGACCTGGCGACTCTGCATTGATTACTGGACCCTAAATAAAATCACAATCCGAAACCGGTACCTGATTCCCCAAATCGATGACCTCCTTGATCAGCTCACGGGGGCCAAATACTTCAATAAGATTGATCTGAAGTTTGGCTACCACCAGGTCCCAATAGAACAGACAGATGTATGGAAGACCGCCTTCAAGTCAAAAGAATGTCTTTTTGAATGGTTGGTCATTCCCTTTGGTTTGACAAATGCTCCTTTGGCATGGACATGGTCCATTACTTAGGCTACATCATTGATCGACATGGTGTGCATGTGGATCCAACCAAGATCCAGGTCATCCGTGACTAGCCAGACCCAACCACACTCATTGAACTTCAGAGCTTCTTGGGCCTCGCCAATTTCTATCACAAGTTTGTGTTGGGATTCTCTCATATCGCATGGGTCCTCAGCCAAGTAACTAGGGGTGGCGGTATGAAAAAAATTGTGTGGGGCCTGTCCCAATAACAAGCCTTCTATGACTTGAAGAATCGTTTGTTCTCATCCCTAGTACTTTCATTATCAGACCTACAACATCCCTTTGAGATCGAGACATATGCTTCATACTATGTTGTGGGTGTCGTTCTCACTCAACATGGCCACCCTGTGGCCTATCATAGTGAGAAACTATCATATGTTGTTTGTAAGTACCCTAGTTACGACAAAGAAATGTACTCCATTGTTCAAGATTTCTGCCAGTGGAGACATTACATTATTGGGAAGGAGACAGTCATCCACATTGATCACAAGCCACTACAGTTCATGCAGACCCAAGGAAAATTGCAGAATGACCGCCATCAGAAGTGGTCCACATACTTACAGTAGTTCCACCTCAACATCAAGTATAAAACAAGAAGTAACAACCGAGTTTTTGATTGCCTCAGCTGACCTCCAGTCACGTCACTCACCACGGTTCTAGACTCTTGTGTCCATGAGACCTCTGAATGGCCCCACCTCTATGAGACAAACCCTAACTTCTCCACCACCTACCAAATGTTGGGAACCAACTCAGTGGTCACTAATTTTGATCTTCAAGATGGGTAGTTGTGTCATCTATTCCATCTCTGTGTTCCATCAAGTGAGCACATGAAGCTGATTTGGGAATCTCACTACAGTCAGGTGGCAGGACACTTTAGTGTCGAAAAGACAGTGGCAGTGTTGCAAAACATTTCTACTAACCAAAAATTCGACAGGATGTCAGCAAGTATATCAAGTCCTGCACCACCTGCGCTATTGTCAAATCAACCACTAAGAAACAAGGCTTGTAAACCCCTCTACCTACTCCTGACAGGCCGTGGGAATCCATCTCAATGGACTACATGCTGGGCCTCCCATCCACCAAGAGGGGAAATGACTTTGTTTTTGTGGTTGTTGATCTCTTTTCTAAGATGGTGATTCTAGTCGCCTACAAAAAGAACATCACAGCAAAAACCACTACCAAGATCTTCTTTGAATGAGTATGGGTACATTTTTGGATCCCACAAACCATTATCTCAAACCGTGACAATCGGTTCCTCAACACATTATGGTTGAGCCTCTAATCATTGTTGGATACCAAGCTCACCAAATCCACTGCCTTCCACCCCCAGACAGATGGCCAAACTGAGGTCGTCAATCAAATGGTCAAAAATATCTTGAATATGTACAATTCAAAACACCCTCATACATGGGATGAGAGTCTTCCCTATGTCCAGCATAGCTACAACCGATCCCTGCATAGCTCAACTAGCCACAGCCCCTTTTAGGTGGGATTGGGATTCAAAACATTGGGCCCCATGGATGTTTCACTACCCCTGGTGACCACCTCGGTCGACTCGTCTCCTACTCCAGCAAAAGCTAACAAATCCACCCAGTTCATTGAGTGGATCCAGCACATCTTCGAACAGGTTTAGGATATTCTATAGAATTATAATGCCAAGTACAACCAGCGTCATGATCAACATCGAGTGTCACATAAGTTTCAGGTGGGAGACAAAGTTTGGTTGCACTTGTAGAAAGAACGCCTTACAGGGTCCCATAGGAAGCTTCTCCCACTCCGTTATGGGTCGTACACCATCACCAAGGCTATGGGTTACACTGATTTTGAGCTCAACATTCCCCCTTTCCTTGGCCTGCACCCAGTCTTCAACGTGGCTCTCCTTCGGCCATATTTCCCTCCATTATTGGACACCTCAGAGATAGCAGAGTAGTTGACACCAACAAAGCTCAAACCTGACTGCATGCAATAGGAATCTAGTGATCATATTGTGGACACACAGATCAAGGTCACTCGACAACAAAGGAGCCAGCTTTATTGAGTCGTCAAAGTAGGGAAGCTCCTGCACCAAGGCAAGTGGCTCACCTAGGGCCAAATTCAGTAGAAATTTTCTCATCTGATGGGGGAACTCAACACAATGGAGACCATTGTTTCCTAAGGAGGGAGGATTGATCCAGGTGGATATTGGTGGCCACCCACCTTTTCCAACTCGCTCAAAACAGTTTTCTGGCAATTTTGGAAATTTACTATTTTTAGCAGTTTTTAACTTCCGGGGCCATTTTGAGGGCCTAAATGAAAGTTTTTCTGGATCGAGATTCTCAAAGATAGCCAAATTTCTATTAAAATTATTCTCCTCGATGATACCTTTCCAACGGGCTATCGTGTGCCTAAAACGAATATCATATGCAAAAGTTACGACCCTGGGAAGTTGATGTACTAACTTACCCAAACGGGGCCCACATGACTTTTAGTGCTTCATCTCCTAGGGCTAGGTTTTTGGATGTCTAGAGTTTTTGACATTCTGGTTTATTGTAAAAATTCCTTCAGAGCCTCATTTTAATCATCTTCTTTTGAATGAACGCAGTCGTCACATCTCTTCTCATAGATAAGCCGCCACCATTCCAGCAAGCTTGTTTTCCGTTGCATTTTACAGTTTCGGCTTATTTCCTTATTGAATAGAAAATCAATTTTACTATATATTTGTTATTCTGTGTTAAGCATCTTTTAATAATTTGTATTCATTTCATTCTGCTCATAAAATATGGATCACACATGTTCCTTTTGTAACCTACATATCATTGTTTCCCTGATATATGTCCTTCAATTCATGCCTATTGGTTATGGATCTGCTAAGATCTGCCACAGATCTGATAGATCTACTATAAACTACTATGGATCTAAGATCTGGCTTCCTCTTAGAACATGCACTCTGGTACCATGTTGAAATCCTTACTCTAGCACCTAGGTATATTTTTATCTAGTGATTTCCTTATGTGTAAACCAAGTTAGCAGCTCAGAAAACAAAATACATTGTTGAAATATTGAACTCAAATAAATCTAGAAGAAGCAATACTGGAAACCAAATCATGCACACATAAACACCAATATTTTTGGGTAGATACCCCTGGAAAAAACCCTGAGGCAAAACCAATGTTGAGATGATTTTATTATGATAAAATTAGGGCTCACGTAATAGGAATAATGGCCCACTGAGAGAAATACAACTACAGACAAACCCGACAAAGTCTAATTTTTTGTATGACCCATATATGGTGTTAGCGCCGCAATTTTCCTTTCAATTAGAGTCGTATTTAGTCGATTTATGGCCCATGTGTCAAAACATGTGAATTTAGGTACGTAACAATGAAGGGGTCGAAGTCAGCAAGTGGTCATTTGGCCCTTGGAAATAGGAAGGGATGGCAGAGTCAAAACATGTGTAAATGGTATGGGTATTTTGTTCCCAGAGAATCGGGTCTTGTTAAAAGATAGTATTTGCATGCCCCAAGTCAAGTCAAGGAGTTAATGAAAGTCGTGTCGGCAAGTGCAGTAACTATTATTATCTCATTATGAAGGCCGAGGGAATGAAAAATCACGGCGTTTGTATCATGTATGCCATGTAGCCCTTATCGTCTGTACTTTACACGTGGGGATGTTCTATGGGAAATATGCAATTCAATTTGAAACATCCAGTCAACATGAATTCAGTGCTCTTTGGCATGATTCCTCCTTCCGCCTGATCTATTATAATTTTTAGATGCTCTACACCCATTTTATTCGTGAAACCAGGTCCACGCAGTGTTTGTAATTTTTCTCAAGCCCAGGTTGATTGAATTTTCCGCCTTGTGCATTTGTTGGATCCACCACATGCAGAATAAATATTGGTCGTGCCATGGTAACCTCCCTGTTATTAGATTAATCGTTAGGTGCGTACACTAACAGATCTCCCTAGATCCACCTGGATCTAGAACAAAACAAGACAAGACATGACTCTTTCCCTAAGTTTTGACCATTGAATTAACTAGGAGGCAAGAACAAATATCATACCTTATTATTGCTTCCTAGG
>JZKD02S1614529.1:136842-152937 GCA_000966675.3 Picea glauca | reverse complement strand
TTTCCCACCAATATTTGACATGGGGAACGACTTTGAGGAGTGCAAAAGTAATATTTTCTCTATTCGAAAAGTTATGGATAAAAAAATACCCTTCTAGTAGATTCAACCACTTGTCTACAAAATCTGCGTCTATCTGACCTTCAAATATAGGAATATTGAAGTTGATTTGTACCTTGAAGGGGGCGGCACCTCTGCTCAAGGAAGATGCGTCGCCTTTTGGTAGCCGCCGAAGGATTTGCACGAAACTATCCATCATCTTGTTCCTTTGTTGTGTGAGGGATTCCTCAAGAAACATTTTGAAATGATCTCCTGTCTCGTCATATTTATTTTCTGCTGCCATGAGAGGTCGCTTGGGAGTGCGAGAGATTTTTTCCTCAAGAGAAACAAGCTCGAGACCCAAATCTTTGTACCCTAACCTCGTTGGGGACATGCATTAAGACGACAAGGAGAAAACCACTATGATACCACTGATTTGGATTTTATGAGCAAAACAAAATGAATACAAATTATTAAAATATGCTTAACACAAAATAACAAAGATAAATTAAAACTAGTTTTCTATTCAATAAGGAAATAAGCTGAATCTGTAAAATGCAGTGGAAAACAAGCTGGCTGGAATGGTGGTGGATTATCTCTGAGAAGAGATGTGACGGCTATGCTCATTCGCAAGAGCATGATTACAATGAGGCTCTTAGGGCCTTTTTACAATAAACCGGAATGTAAAAAACCCTATACATCCAAAAACCTAACCCTAGGAGATGAAGCGCCAAAAGTCACGTGGGCCCCGTTTGAGTAAGTTCGTACATCAACTTCCCGGGGTTGTAACTTTTGCATACAATCTCCGTTTTAGGTGCACAATTTCCCATTGGAAAGGTATCGTCGAGGAGATTCATTTTGGGGGCTCAATTAGAGCCTTCAGATATCATTGAGAAGGTATATCCCAAAAAACCTTCATTTAGGCCCTCAAAATGGCCCTGGAAGTTAAAAATTGCTAAAAATAGTAAATTGCCAAAATTGCTAGAAAACTATTTTGAGCGAGTTGGAAAAGGTGGCTGGCCATCGATATCCACCTGTATCAATGTGCATAAATATGTGGGTTTCTTTGAATACAATCATGTATACGTGAGTTGTAGTAAACAC
The DNA here is from genome assembly GCA_000966675.3 of Picea glauca. Lineage (NCBI taxonomy): Eukaryota > Viridiplantae > Streptophyta > Pinopsida > Pinales > Pinaceae > Picea > Picea glauca. Next base: position 151,797 of record JZKD02S1614529.1, on the reverse strand, counting down.
ATGTACATACATTCAAGAGTTTCAATAAGGGAAGTCATGTACATACGTGGGTTTCAATGGTGATAGGAGCATATGAGTCTGTATAGGTCAGTATAAGGGCAATTTCAGCAACAGGTTATTTCCAGGGTAGCTTATCAGGTCTAAGGGATGGCATCAACACCTCTGAGATTTGAAGACAGATTGGATGGAGCATCCAACTTCCTATCTTGGAAAGAAAGAGTGACTTTTACCTTGAAGGAGTATGACTTTTGGGAGTTAGTGGACAAAGCAGTTGTTTCATCGACAAATTCAAAAACTTTGAAAGCTCATCAGAACAAGGATATCAAAGTTGAGAGGTTTATCTTGGATTTAGTGAAGGATCAACTAATTCATCACCTATCCAAGAAGAAGATAACCAAAGAGATGTTTGATTCCTTGGTAGGTTTATTCTAGAGAACTAACATGAATAGGAAGATGGTATTAAGAAATAAACTCATATTAGTGAAGATGTCCAGATATGATAGTGTTACCAACTATTTCTTGAGGATAACTTAGGCATGTGATCAAATTGCAGCCATAAGGGAGAAAATGGAGGATGCAGAGCTTGTGAATGTGGCATTGAATGGTCTTCCCAAGTATTGTGAACCATTTGTCAAAGGAGTTTGTGCTTGAGAATATCTCCCAGATTGGAAAAGGCTTTAGGATGTTTGCGTTCAGGAAGAGACTTGAGACAAGTCTAAAAGAAACAAGCAGTGATGTAGTGTTGAGAACTTGGCCCTTGTCAACAAGACAAGGAAGGGAAAAGGAAAAAGTTCTAGCAAGAAGGGTAACAATGATGGAGGATCATCACAGCCCAGAAAGAATGACTTGCGTAAAATCAAGTGCTTCTCATGTCATAAGAATGGATATTATGCATCTCAATGTTCTGAGAAGAAGAAGGGTAAAGGAAAGACACAAATAATAACATCACCAGGAACACAACTAGATGACTTTGCAACAAAGTTTGAGAAGGATTTCTCACTAGTTTCTTTCCTTTCTACCAACACAAATATGAGGAGTACATGGTTCTTAGACAATGGTTCATCTTGTCATATGACATAATCACATGAGATATTTAATAGTTTTACGGAGATGGAGTCAGATGTTCATGTGGAGCTTGGCGACGATGTCAAGTATGCAGTGAAGGGAGAGGGAACAATTACATTCCAACTTGAATCGGGAGGTTCATTGGATGCCTAGGATGTGCTTTACGTACCAGGACTGAAGAAGAATTTGCTCACAGTCTCAGCTATGGAGGACATGGGTTTTGTTGTCACTTTTCAGAGAGGGAATGTTATCATACGTCCAAAGAAAGATAACCTGTACACAATAATGGTTGTTGATGTTAGAGAGGGCACTTTATATAGGTTGCAAGCAAATAATGTTTATGCTTTGGTACATGACAATGAAAACCTATGTTAGTTGTGGCACAATGGGTTGGGACACCTAAACTACATAGCATTTACAATTCTGAGGGAGATTTTTACAGGTCTTCCTGAGTTCAACATTGAGCAGCATGGAGTGTGTAGAGGGTGTGCACTTGGAAAGAATTCCAAGGCTTCTTTTCCAAGCAACGAAAGTAGGTCCAAGGGGATCTTGGATCTTATCCATTTAGATGTAAGTGGGCCGATGTCAGTAGCATCATAGTAGGGATTGTAATACTATGTGAATTTCATTGATGAATTTTCCAGGAAAACCTAGATCTTATTTATGAAGACCAAGGATGAGGTCTTTAGTCGGTTTAGAGAGTTCAAGGCTCAAGTGGAGAACTAGAATGGAAAGAAATCAAGGTCTTGAGATCAGATAACGGGGGAGAGTAAATCTCCAATGACTTCAAGTATTTCTGCAACGAGTCAGGGATTAAGAGGGAGCTAACATTCTCGTACAACCCTCAACAAAATGGGGTTGAGGAGAGAAAGAATCAGTCGATCATCGGTTCTTCTAAGGCTATGATAGATGACCAAGAGTTGCCTATGTTTATTTGGATAGAGGCGTGCAACACTACAGTATATGTGCAAAACAAGAGTCCTCACAAGATATTGGGGGGAAAGACTTCGAAGGAGGGATTCTCATGAGTGAAGCGAGATAAAGGATATTTGAGGATTTTTGGTTGTCCAGTCTACATCCATGTGCCTATGGAGAAGAGTAAAAATCTAGAGCCTTCATGACATAAGGGCATATTTGTGGGGTAAAACGAGACCTCAAAGGCTTACATGATCTTCATACTAGCATAGAGGAAGAAAATTGTGAGCATAGATGTTAATTTCTAGGAGAACTTGGCATATAAGAGATCTAAGGAGTCATTAGTAGTGATAGAGGACAAGGAGCAGTAGGCTCCGAAGGATGAGAATAAATCAACAACTTATAATTAAGGTGGGGAGCAGGCGTTATCCCCTTCTAGTCCTATCAAGATACCCAAGTGGATATTACAAATATTGAGGGATGCTGGTGAGGCTCCAAGGAGTATGGTCAGAGAGCACATGCCTCCAAGGAAGTTTTCAAACTATATGATGCTTATGACTAGCATCATTGATGCTGAGTCATCCAGTTTTGAGGAAGCAAAATATCAACATGTGTGATCGGATTCCATGGTATAAGAGTACACCTTTATTATTAGGATTATGTTTGGGACATAGTGACAAGATTGGAGGGGAAGTCAATTGTGTGTTCTAGGTGGCTCTACAATATCAAGCATGCGACATATGGTATCATAGATAAGTTCAAAGCGAGGTTTGTTAGGAGAGGGTTCTGCCAAAAAGAGGTAGTGGAATATGAGGAGAATTTTTCTTCAGTCTCTAGGTATGCTTCTATTCAAGTTGTTATTTCTATTGCTTCGGTTATGAGGTGGAGGATACATTAGATGGATGTGAAAACAAATTTCCTCAACGAGATCATTGAGGAAGAAGTATATATAGAACAACCTCATGGATTTGAGGCACATGGGAGGGAGTCTCATGTGTGTAGGATTAAGAAAGCCTTGTACAGACTCAAACAGACACCCAGAGCATGGAATTCAAGGATTGAAAGATACTTGCAGAGTATGAGATTTACCAAGAGTGAGGTAGATCCTAACTTGTACTTCATACTTTTTGGGGTGGATCCATTCATCTTGGTTGTGTACATAGATGATTTGTTTCTCACAGGTGAATAGGATCTTATTGCAGGGTGCAAAGAATATTTAACCACTGAGTTCGAGATGGAGGACATTGGCTAGACACATTATTTCTTGGGGTTAGAGGTATGACACATATCGAGAGAGAACTTCCTTGGTCAAGGGAAGTATGTAGTTGAGATCTTGAGGAGATTCAAGATGGAGGACTGTATACCGATGGATACACATATGGTTACCAATCTGAAGAAGATTATCACTTTAGATTCAGAGTTTGTGGATCCCAAGATATATTGGTAGCTGATAGGGTCCTTGATGTATTTGGTCAACACTAGGATAGATATATGTTTTGTTGTGAACACCTTGAGTTAGTTCATGGTGGAGTTGAGCCAGGTGCATTGGATAGCAGCGAAGCATGTTCTCATGTACTTGAGAGGTAGAGTGGAGTATGTAATGAGGTATATTGGATGAGATGGAGTGGAGTTGCAGGGATATAGAAACTCAGATTGGGCATGGAGTGCAGTAGACAAAACAAGCACCTCGAGGTACTTCTTCAGCTTGGGATCAACAATGATTACTTGGTTTAGCAGGAAGTAGACTTCTGTAGCACTCAGTTCAATAGAGGTAGAGTATATGGCTATGAGTATGGCTAGTTGTGAAGCCATTTGGCTTCACAAATTGATTATAGTTTTATTTGATAAGATGTTGGAGCCTATGGTAATATACCGCGATAATTAGAGTTGTTTCAAATTCTCAAAGAATCCAGTATTCCATGATAGGTCCAAGCATATAGAGATAAGATACCACTTCATTTGAGATAGAATCCAGAAGGGAGTAGTGAAGATTTAGTATATTTCCACAGATGAGCAGGTTGTAGATATTTTGACCAAACCCTTGGTTAAAGGGAAGTTTGTGTTCATTAGAGACAAACTTGTAGTGGTGCAAAATACATTCCTCTCTAAGAGGGAGTATTGATGTTTGGTAGCATTGGACATACATTTCCACACAGGTCTAAGTGTCTAGATGTGTGGAAATAGTTCAAATCCTTCTACCTTGAGACTTTACTTTAATTAAAGGAAATTTTAAAGTAAAGTGATTTTATTAATTAATTGAGTTATTTAAGGAAATGTTAAAAGTAATGAGCTTTTAATCTTAGCCATTGATCTCAAGTGAGGTGAGAAGTAATGTCAACCATCAATCACTTTGGAGATTAGGGTTAGGTCATAACTCAAGATTATAAAAGAAAGGCTAGGGTGAAGGAGGAAGACACTTGTGTGTGAGAGACAATTGGATCATGAAGGATCATGATTCAAGGAGATCTTGGATAGGTGGAGAAGGACTTCCATCTAGAGATCAGGTCAAAGAGAAGAGAGAATAGAGACATCCACAAGTGGGTTTCAACTGAGCGAAGCCACATGAAATGGTTGCGCTGTACAAAGTTTTTCTTACACTCCTTGAGGTCATGTACACGAGTTTCAGTGGAGATAGGTGCACATACACAAGTTTTCTTAAGGAAAGACACATACACCTCGAAAAGTGTGCCAAATCTAGGTCATACAACATATCATACTTTGCCAGGTTTGTCTATAGTTGTATTTCTCTCAATGGGCCATTATCCTTGTTAGGAGAGCCTTGTTTTTATCATAATAAAATCATCTCAGCGCTGGTTTTCCTTTCGGGGTTTTTCCAAGGGTATCTACCCAAAAACATTGGTGTTTATGTGTGCACGATTTGGTTTCCAGTATTGCTTCCGCTAGATTTATTTGAGTTGAATATCTCGATAGTGTATTTTGTTTTGTGAGCTGCTAACTTGATTTACAACAAGGAAATCACTAGATAACAAGATATTTAGGTGTTAGAGTAAGGATTTCAACATTAATATGACACTCTTTCATATCATAAAACTTTAAGAATTGTCCAACATCCCAATAGATTGTGAAACTCATGAGAATTCATTCTTATTTTAATAATATTATTTTTTCTTTAAGTCAATTATAACTAAAAAAAAATTAATAATTTTAATCTTTAATATTATATTTTTACTAAATTATATATTTTTAAAAATATTAAATAATTTGTATCATTTACAAAACCATCTTTCGAAAATTTAATAAAATCTAAAATTCGATTTATGATTAAAGAGTGTGAATGAAAAAAACCGACTTTAATTAATATGCTTCACTATATTTTAAAAATCATTTAAACATATTATATTTTTAAAATTATTTAAACATATTAAAATTTTAAAAGAAAAGTATCTCTTTACTGAATGTTCTTATCTATCATGTTCTTATCTATATCCATTTAGGAGATTTGAAATCCTTTATCTCTATATTAATAGAAACTCGATCACTTTATTATATATTTTATTTTATAATTAAATTTAAATTTAAAAAGTTATATATTTTATTTATTTATATAATCATTTTAATTTTCAATCCATTTCCTTAACTTATCCCAGGTTGCTTTTTCAAAACTATGTTGTAGACCATGTGATTACATAATGATATATGATTATCACCTTGGACAAAATTAGGGGTATAATATAAGGCAGCTTGTAACTCCTAGTGGCCTCTGAGCGTTTGTCTTATTTGGCCATAAAGGGTATTATTTGTCTTTGCTTTCTGGACTTATTTGAATTTGCATAGGAAATATAGTGGGCATCTCTACAAAGTTGTCTACCCTATGCAGACACATAATCACGTGGAGCGACCTTTATATGTCTCATATAAGGTTAATAAGATTTTAATAATAGTAATCAATTTGTTTTATTTGTTAAAGTTAAAGAGATGGGCTTTCTTTTAATTAAAGAGTGTAATTTAGACCTCCTCTTTTTCCCTTTTAATTTAAAGTTAAGGCAGCTTGAATTTTTTTTATTTTTTTTTAACTTTTTATCTCTAGTGAAAATTTATATTAAATCGATAGTGTAGAAAAACAAAATTTATTTGCTCAATATTTTAATTTCTTAGGTTTAATTCTTAATTGGTGGAACTTAATTGACCTTAGTGTATTATTTTTTTATTTCCACCATTTCTCAGAGTTCAAAACTAATTTTCAAATATATAATTTAAAAAACTCATCATGGTCATGTACTATCTAATATTATTTGTGTTTAAATTCATATTAAATACTTTGTGGAAACAAACAAATTTGTTGTATTCTCTATTATCATATTTATCCTCCACATCTAAGATAACACTTCAACATATTAAATATAACTTGCATTTGCATCCAAGCTTCATTGAAGATGGGGCATGGAGAGGTCATTGTAGCTGAGTGGCAATGGTCGCTTTCTATAGATCTTGAGACACTGCTAGCATCAATAACCACTTATATCTTCATCATCACTACTATGTTTCTCAACATACCTTCCATTTATATATCCAAAGGCAAAGGCACAAGTACACGTATATGTATCATATGAGCAGGAGTAGACCCACTAGTAATAGGAAAAATATGAAAAAAACATAAGCAGAGATACAGACTAATGATATTTGGATGGTTGTTACCTAAGGATTTCTACGTCGAAGATGACACAACAAATGCTTTCTACACTTCTTTAATGCATGTTAAATTTTGTTGTTGTTGTAGAGCAACATACCTTTTTCCTTCTCTAGTTTTAGTGTGGTGAGCTTGAAGAATGCTTCCCATCTCTAACAGTGTCTTCAATGCAAGATACTACCATATTCCTAGTCCAAAATGCTCCATTTTCTATCGACAATAGCTACTATCGTATACATGCATTGGAACGAGCTTCCTTTTATCATGTTCTAGATTAACCAATATCATCTTATACAATTTGAAATTGAAATCTCAATCACAACTATTGGTTGATAATACCTAGGTAAGGGTTAAGTTCTATATTAAGCATCGAAATGGATGATTTCTCTCTTTCCAATCCCTTAACCAACCTAATCTCCTATTTATGAATTTCCCATCCAACCACCATATAGAATTCATTTAAAGACCATCCTAATGACTTTCCCATCCAACCACCGTATAGAATAAATTTACCATATATAATTAATTTACACTTTTCTTTCATAAATGTTCTCATCCAAGGGGTTGGAGAAAGGCGGGAGACTGTTTTCAAAAACCTGCAACTATACAACAATGGCGGCCATGGATAATCTTGGCCCTAGAGGGTCCTACACCCTGGCACCACTAGTTACTCCACCTAGTTTAGCTATTTCTTTACCTCGTGGGGTTTGAGGAACATTCTTCGCACACTATCTTAGTGGTGGCTCTAATAGAACTACCATTACTAGTGCGGTCCTCCCTTACTGACTACCCGACGATGCCATCAACCTAATATTTACTGCACCATAACTCCAACCTCTCCACTGGACATACTGCACTATCCTTCCACATCTACATTTAAACTGTTACACTGGCTCACTTTGAAACACAACTAAGTGGGACACTAGTGGCAGATCCTCCTTCCTCCACGAGACACACACTGATGGAGGGTGAGGTCAACACACCCATGGGTCCTACTGACGAGGCCCTATGGAACAATGTGAGTCTCTTCACCTCGACTGATGAGTTTGCCAGTCGCGCGAAGATTTACTCACCTCTACTTGGGACCTTGCGTCCACCAAAATCCTCCTCCACCTTTTCGACTTCTTCATTGGTCTCCACCACCTTTCCCATCCAAATCCCGGATTTACTCTAGACTGATCGCATACATTACTCTCCCTCTGCAGAGGACCCGCCTCGCCATCTACCTACCCGAAGCCACTCACAGACTCCTTCAACTACCACCCACAAGATTTCCTACTCTAAACCACTCCCTGGTTTATCCTCGGCCGACCCACCTGCTACTACTACCCTGCGAGGGGAGAAATCTACCTTGGTACCACTAAGACCTATAGGTACTCCGGGATTCAAACACTCGACTGGAGAACACACTATTAGGGGTAAAAAATCATCCATAAGACCGTGGTGTACGAAGAAGAAAAAAAGGAAAATGGTTCTTGGAGCAGACATCGATTTAGAAGACTCGGTATCATTGAGTGTTTGATCTCTTGTGTGTATATTATCCTATAGACATCTCTGCTGAACTAACCTAGTTGAGTGGGTACAGTCAACCTGGTGGCCTTTGCTGGGTTTGTACTGGAGATCACCTACTTGACGAGAGGCTGGCTTTGTTTCCAGTTTAAAACATCGGAGGACTCCACTATCATACTTGAGCGGCTCTGGACCATAGACACCGATAGCCTTATGTTAAAACGATGGCGGATAAGCTTTGACCCATCAAAGGACTACTTTCGTATGCACCATTTCTGGGTTCTTCTACTTGGTTTTCCTTTACACCTTTGGAATACAAAATCTCTCGAGGCCATTGGAAATACTCTTGGTCGTTTCATTAGTGTGGACCCGAAGTCCCTCACAGGCTCGGAAAAGAAACTAGCAAGGGTAATGGTGGAGATCGACATACACGAAGGATTGTTAGAATCCATTGATATTGATTGGAGAGGCCATCACACTAGCCAGAATCTGGATTACCTAGGCATATCATTCAGATGTACAATATGTAGATAAATGGGAATCTTAGAAAATTATTCACTAGCATCTTGGATGAGGAACAATTAGATGACATTATGCTTGAACTCTCTACCAGGTTGGAGTCCTCGAAAGTGAACACACAACCCACATAGACATATTTCATGGATGTTGGTGAACTAGAAGACTCGAATCCATCACTGGTAAGCTCAAAACCATTTGTCCATCTCTTTTTTTCTCGTTGTCATCCCAGGAAAAAGATTTATTGGATATCTCCACTACTCAGCTTAAGGGCACTTTGAACAATCTTCAGATTGATACCACACTGGCTAGGTCTATCACGGGTGCACCATCATCTCACACTTCCACCATCTTGCCTGACGAGAAATAGTCCCACCCTGTGTCTAATACTATTATCCCTACTGCTTTAGACTGCCCACAGGTTTCCATCTCACAATACCACTCCTTGTCATACACTCTCCTACACCTCCATTGAAGACCGAAACCCTTGGTACTATGTCTCTTGATCAGGGGGAGGACTTTTTCTTGCTGGGTAATAGTGAATCACAACCAGGGGACAATACTCTTGGCAATGTACTGGACTCACTCCTCCCACCCTATAAATAAGTTCTTACACCCACCCCCTTACCTACCTATCTGGGGAAGTTGGTTCACAAGCCATAGATTGCAGGAGTGGCCTAAGAATACATGGAAACTCCAGGTTAAGACTTAGGAAAAGTACACACCTGGTCTAGAGGGATTGGCTATGAGCATTCCCTGATCAAAACCTGAAGTGTCGGCCGCAAAGAGGGGCCTCCAACCACACTTCCTACAGATTCTATTTCACCACACTTTAATATTGGGGCTCTTAGAGGCATAGAAGACCTAGCAAGAGCCAAGTCATGATCTTTCTCCCCCTCAATATCAGAGGGGTGGGCCCCCCCTAAAATCTGCCTCATTTAGAAGACTCATCTCTATGACTTCTCCATATGTTATCTTCCTACAGGAAACACTGGTCGATGGTCAAAAGGCCAAAACATTTTTGAATAATTTCCACCCAGACTGGCACACATGTTCTGTAAACTCACTTGGTACCTCTGGATGATTGGTTGCAACCTGGGATCCTACAAAGTTTGACTTAATCCCTTTTCTGAGTTTTGGTGGCATACTATTGACAGGTTTCAGCTGGTGGAACAACCAACAGATCAATTTCCTCAATATCTATGGCCCATGCATAGATAGAAATTTTTTCTAGGACAAAGTGGAGTCCCGGGGCCTGGTCGATCTCACAAACTTGATTATTGCAGGTGACATGAATCTTACTACAAATGCGGGCAAAGTATGGGGAGCCTCAACCACTCAATACCCCTTGGATGGATATTTTAACTCCTTATTTCTAGCGCACAATCTGGTAGATTTCCCATCGGATGTTTTGACACCTACTTGGCGCAATGGATGAGCGGGGCCATAGTCAATTTGAAAGTGTCTAGACTGGTTTATTATTTTTGAAAATATTGTAACATCAGATGGCGGGATCAAATCCTGGGTAGATTTTCCTTACCTGTCGGACCATGCCCCGATTCTACTACAATTTGGCTCACCTGCTAATCAGATTTCCTACTGTTTCAAATTGAATTCAAGCTGGCTGCACGAGGAAAATTTCAATACTATTGTTAATATGGTTTGGAATGACCCCATATTTTGGACAGAGCTAGGAATACAACATTTCTTTGTATGGAAATTGAAGAATCTAAAATCTCGTATCAAACGCTGGGATACTTTAAACATAAAACACACACTCCATAGACTACAAGCATTGGAGTTTAAACTATAGGAACTCCAACAAGATGACACTCAGGATGGGGACTTTAGGGGCAGGTACCAACAATTGAAACAACTAGAATACGAGAGGAACCAATTGTTTCTCGCAGAAGAAGCTCTTTGGAGGCAGCGGAGCAAAGAAAACTGGATAAAGGGCGGAGATCTCAATACTAAATATTTCCATCATTTTTCAAGCTCCTGCAGGAACAAAAAATATATTTGGGATATAATAGATGAAGTACGCACTACACACAGAGGACAACAAGCAATTAAGACATTATCTACATGTTTTTTCAAATCATACTATGAGGCGACGCCACACAAAAATCTACAAGATCCTATCACTGTGGCCATGCTCTTCCCTTGATCGGTCAAAGAGGATGATTCTATTAGTATGGATATTCCTTGTACACTACACGAGGTTTTGAATGCATTAAAATCCTTCTCAAAGGACAAAATCTCGGGACCTAATGACCGGACTGTAGAATTCTACCTACATTTCTTCGATTTAGTTGGGACCGATCTCCTGGAGCTAGTGGAAGATTCCAGACTCTGAGGTAAGGTGATTGGGGCACTGAATTCGACCTTCTTGACCCTTATTCCAAAAAATAATAATCCAATTTCATTTTGCAACAACAGACTGATAACACTCTGCAATCTGTGCTACAAGTTAATCTCAAAAATCATCTCAAATATGATTAAACCTATCGTATCGAGGAAACTGTCGGGTGAAGAGATGAGGTTTTTAAACGGTCGAAAAATTCTAGATGCTATTGGCACTGCACAAGAGTGCTTGCATTATATAAAAAACAAGAATTCAGGAGCACTCATCCTAAAACTAGACCTTAAAAAAGCATTTGATTGAATAGACTAGGACTTTCTCAGATTAATTTTGACTCAATGAGGATTCAGCCAAGCATCGATAAAATGGATCATGAGCTGTGTAATAAGTGCAAATTTCGCTGTGTTGGTAAATGGAGAATCATCTACTTTCTTCGATAGGGGCAAAGGATTGCGACATAGATGCCCCCTCTCACCGCTCTTGTTCATCCTGGTCATGGAAGGATTAAGCCTTTTACTCAAAAATGCCACGTAGAAGGAAAGTTACTGGGGATCAAAGTTTCAAGGATTTTAAAGATCCTGCATCTTCTATTTGTTGAAAACATCCTCATTATGACCAGTGAATGTTTACAAGAATGGAGGGAAATCAAAGAAATATTGAAGATTTTCTGCTGCTCCACGAGATTACAGATCAACTGGTCAAAATCGACGTTCCACTACGCAAATTTGCAAGACCAAACCTTGGTACAACTGAAGGGCATCTTCCCTTATAACTTCATCCACCTTTTGCAAGGTTTCAAATACCTTGGTGATTATATTAAAGCTGAATACTATAAGACTACAGATTGGGACTGACTCGTAGCAAAGGTGGAGAAAAAATTGGACACTAGTGCAATAGATGGCTCTCCTTAGGAGGCCTATACACTCTTATCAAAGTTGTCCTAGAAGGACAACCAATTTATTGGATGGCCCTCGCAACTATACCTACTATGGTATTAGATAAACTAAGGAAACTAACTTACAACTTCCTCTGGTTGGGAAACATTGGCCATTACAAGAAACACCTATGCATATGGGAAACCCTAGCTAAACCAAAAAACAAGAGTAGATGGGGGATCAGAAATATCTTCCATTTCAATAAAGCACTAACCACCAATTCAATATGGCGTGTGTTAACAAAATAAGGCATATGGAGCATTTCCATTAAGGACAGATACCTGCCATACGTCTTGGTGGAAACTTGGCTAAGGACTGTAAAAAATTCCACAAGGGCAGCCTCACAGATCTGGAGAAACTTGGTTAAATCGACAAATTGGATAACACAATGGCTTTGCTGGAAGTTGGGCTCTGGACACACTATTATACTTGGTAGGGATTTCATTTTAGGACTCAACCAGGCCTCTTACCTCTCTCCTCAGCTGATTACACACCTAAATTTAAAAAATACCAGATACCTCTTTCAAGCCAGGAAATATAACATAATTGAGACTCTTATTGACGGCTGGAAAACTGGTCTTGATTTGGATCTACCTGTAGAGCTCGCAATAGAGTGGGAAAAATACTGCACGAAACTTACATGCACAGGCATTCAACTACAAGATATGGAGGATCAACTTATGTGGTCTGGGGGCGATATATAGGGACACATTACTGCCAAAAATATCTATTCTGCCATCACAAACTCACTCTGGAAAAATAATATTTTTGGTTGGAGGAAAAACATCTGGTCTGGAAATTACCACAAAAGATCAAGCTGTTCACCTGGTTATCTGTAGTAAAAATAATCCATACCTAGGATAACCTCTAAAGGAAAGAATGGGCTGGCCCTAACATTTTCCATCTGTGTTACAACGATGAGGAAAAAATGTTGCACCTCTTCACTAAGTGTCCCTTCACTCGTCTTGTATGGGACATGATCTCTCTGGATCAACACATAAGCATTGTTTGGGATGAGTCTTATTTATCTGTCTGCTATGATTATTGGACAACTAGGGAACACTGCTTCAAATTTCTTCCATCACTAGTCTATTGGTTTGTCTGGTTGGATAGAAACAATTTTTATTTCGAAAATAGGCTCCCCTCTGTATGCACTGTTATTAATAAGAATCTTGGCATGTATAAAATATGGAAATCTATACATCCAATTAAAATGGTAAAGCAGATAAAAAATAAAACACAAATCTTAGAGTATACACCTACGGGGTGGTTTGATGGAGCAACGCAGCTCAATGGCACATTGAGTGGTGCAGGTGGATTGATCAAAATCACAAAATATTCTACTTATAGATGAACTTTCTGTTGTGGCCAGGGCACCAACACAAGGGCATAACTATTGGGTGCCTGGGCAACATTACACTTGGACTCCAGATTAAACATTGAAGTCCTACAAATTCTCTGGTATTCCAGAATTGTCATAGATTGGTTGAACAACAAGGGTAAGCTACAAGCCATCTCTCTTTTGGCCTGGAAGGACAGAATCAGACTGCTACAACACAACTTCAGGAAGCTCAGTTTTAATCATATCTACCGTGAGCACAACAAGGAAGCATACCTGCTTTCACATGCAACACTTCAAAAAAAAGAAGGCATATATCATACAATCATTGGCTAGATGGACATGAGGGCCCCACCCATACTCTAAAGATATATTAGGACCTGAAACATTTGTTCACCGATGGATACAACATATTCTTCTGTTCCTGAATATATGTAACAACAATATTTTGAACTTTACCCCTTTTTTTTGTTATCTTTTGACATATTCCAACTCTACTCTTTCACCTTCTAATTGGCTGGAAGACCACTATAAGCGAAAGATATTCGCGTCAATAAATACTTCATCCTTTTTTTTGTTATCTTTTGACATATTCCAACTCTACTCTTTCACCTTCTAATTGGCTGGAAGACCACTATAAGCGAAAGATATTCACGTCAATAAATACTTTGTTATGATTATAAACAAGTTGTGAGAACAAATTATATATTAATACAATTAAGTAATTTTTCTCCTGGAAAAACAAAGAGAGGAATTAGACGTCCATATAGTGAATAAAGCCCATGTTTCATTCATCGAACTAATTTCTCTAGTAGAAAATGTATTTATACTTTAGCTTATTAAATACATGTACTCACAAATATAAACGATGTGTAAATTGAGATTATTAAATATAGAGCATGTCGGAAGAACCATAGTGACAGTGCTTTTGAGAGCTTGTCAATGTTTCAGATCCATAACATGATCCATCTTTAGGACAAAAAAGTCCGAGGAAAAAATTAAGAGAGGAGCCTTTAATAAATAGTGAAAAGTGAACCCTAGGTTTGGGGAGGTTTTTTACAAATTAGGTATTTAATTAATGATTTAAGATGATAACCCGACGATGTTAATTAAATTTTTATGTTAAGAATAGGCTAAATTTTAGGGTTGACCCTATTATTAAAATTAATTTTAATATTAATTTTGTGTTAATAAAGTTAAATTAAGGTTAATTTAGTTAGGTAGCATTAATGTTATTATTGTTCTATTAGTGGTCGGCTTAGGTGAAGCCCTAGGTTTGAGGATGTTAATATGGTTAATATTAAATTAATTAAGCGTTACTAGCAATCTAGGGTAAAAAATAGGCTAAAAATAGGCTAAAAATAGGTTAATGTTATTAATATTAAATTTTATGATAAATATAGGCTAAATTTAGGGTCAGTCACAAGGTGTTAATATTAATATTAAATTTAAATATAGGTTAAATTAAGGTTGATTTAATGAGGTGGCACACTAGCAAACTAGGGTTAATGTTATTAATATTAAATTACTATGTTAAATATAGGCTAGAAAAATTAATTTTATGTTAATTGTAGGTTAGATTAAGGTTGATGAGGTAGCAATAATATTATTACTGTTTTATTAGTAGTCGGCTAAGTGGAACCCTAGGTTAGAGGAAGTTCAATTT
>JZKD02S1614529.1:56294-90017 GCA_000966675.3 Picea glauca | reverse complement strand
CAAAGAAGAAAGGGGACTTGGGTCCCTTCTTTCTCCAATGGAAGGCTCTTGAGGCCCTCAAAGCTTGCTCTCCTTTACAATGAAAAGATGAAAATGTGGGTGAAAGAACTCCAAGGTTATTCACTCAAGTGAGGGGTGAATAGCTCTATGAAATGCAGCTTGTGGTGTTTATTGCCAAAGAATGGGTCCTTAGCAATCTCAACAACATAACAGTATGAAGAATTCCTTGAGAAAATGGTGGTCATTCATGCCTTTTTATAGCCAAGCATTGGATCATTATGTAACCTCTTTAGAGTGTGAAAAGGGGCTCTTTAGGGCACAATCAGGTCTTTGACCAGCCCACCATGAGGATTGAGCTCGGATTTTGTGTCAAATCGACTTGGGAGCTGATCCATTAGTGGTTGGGAGGCCGACCAATTTCAATAAATGCGCCGTTTAGCAGGCGCGCGGGTTTTTGGCCCAACAGCCGCGCCTTGTGCACATATGCGTGCTTTTTACGATACTATTATGTGCATGCGCGCGCGCACCCAAATGATGTAAAGCGCCCTTCAAATTTTTGGTCATTTGGTATAGTTTTTTGACCCTTTTTGCAATGCTGTGGCATTAATCCTGTGCCATGAACAACTCCAATCCTGTTTTGATGATGTGGAGTTTTTGTCGCCACGTGCGGACGAAATTTCAGTGATAACACCTGCCTCTGCTAGAAACTTAGGTTTGGTTTGTTTATTTGCTGGAACCTTCCATTACACATGTTAGTCTTTCACAATCCATTCCACCCCTTCCATTGATGTGCACTATTTCCAACAAGTTTTTATTTGGGTACCTTGTGGCCTGGATCCATAAACGATGTCTTGAAGATTTGGAATTTGCAATACCTTCATTGCCTTGCACCACTTCAACCAGGATCCTCCAGACATTGGCTGTCGTCTGTTGCATATCCTCCAAGAACATGGATAATACTATGTTGTTATCCTACTGCTTCTTGGGGTCCTTTGTCTACCACAAAGTTTCATAACACTCTGCATAACATTTCCACTTCCTATATAGAAAATATGAAAATTTGGGCTCCTTCTATCCCACAAATGCGATCAGTATTATCAACCAGGAGTAATGGAATTTTGTTCCATTATCCTATGCATCTCTACAATCTACTAAAAATTGATTCAACAGGTATGGTGCCTAGTGTTAGAAAAACAGGATCACAGAGCAATAAAATAAAACAAATGTGGAAATAAAACACATAAGATACAAAATACAATAGAGACACATATATACGTGGTTCACCTAGTGTGGGCTATGTCCACTAGAGAAATTTCCAAGTCCCTCCCTTATTATTATCCAACAAATGAAAGGATACAACCTACATCACTCCCACTATAACTTCCTCTTCTTTCTCTCACAATATCCTCACTCAGAGTAAAATATTCACAATGATACATAGCCATAATACATTTCCCTTGTAAAAGAGGGTTGCCTTCTAGGGAAAAAAACCCTAACATAACTTCGACTGTCAGATCTGCAATCTTATAATGAATGGTCCATATTTACTATGAAATTACAATGTACATTTACAAGGAAAATTTTCCTTCGGGGGATTTTCCCCTGAACCCCCATTGGGGAATGCTATCTCTTGAACCCCCTCCAGGGGCCCTCTTTCCCCTAGACCCCACATGACAAGTAAGCCCCCCTTGCACTCCCCCACATGGAAGAGTGTACATTATTTTGGGGTGTAAAGTCTTCATGGGGTATAAACATGGCTAAAAAAAACGGCCTCTGAATCATGAAGATAATCAGGCTGCACAACCAACACCCAGTTGAATACTATGCCCTTTGCGCACTACACAAATATTTCTATCACTTCTGCCGGGGCTTCTTCCTTTCTGCACTTTCTCAATAGTTTGTAGGCCATCAATTTTGTATCAAACTTGGTTGCATGATCATTAATATCCTTGATGATTAGTCCTTGGGTTCCCCTGTTTGTCCTGAACTATGTTTTTACTTCCTCTGCAATCTCTTTATCTCTGGTTTTATTATCCAAAAAGTCTTAAGGATTTACCCCGTTGGTAGGTAGCCCTGTGTTCTTAGCTATGAGATCCATGTCAATGGGGACTGGTCTATCCATCCAAAGGATACCTCCATGTACGCTAGCCATTAGATGTTTCACACAAAGTCCCACATTTTTACCATGCCCAAAATGCGATATGTCCAACAGACTGATCACACCCAAATTATACAGACCTGTAACCTACTGCCTGAGCTCTAAAATAGGTTTCCCTAGGAGTCCTACCTCCCCCCTGTCTCTAAGTATGCATCCTGTGGGAAATATATAAACTTTTATTTGTCAATTATATCATGGTCCATGTACTTTATCTTCAACACCTTCCCTAACATGTCTTCTACTGTGACTACTACGCCTAGGAGATGGGGTAAAGTAATTTCCACCGTGCTTGGTGCTTCGCTCTTTTGACCAGTGGCTAGGTTTTCTTCTGTGGATTTTTCCTCGGGTTCTTATTCTTCTTCTCCCTCCATTTCCTTCTGGCCTATGATTTCTTTGACTAGAACTTCATCAACAATGGATTTCTACTTCTTTTTATCCTTGTCCTATGTTGCTGCAGGGTTTTTGGAGCTAGGGTTCATGCTACTGTTAGGGTTTTTCGTGCTTTGACCTGCTTGCATATGTTCCACAGTTGATAGTTATTCCTATACTCTGGTGGGACTGATTGATTCAGTCTCATATGTTGTTACGTCTTCCATCTCCACAAATTTCTCTGGTTCTTCCATTTGTTCTTTCTTCTTGTCGGACTATTGGGTTACTCACGCAAATCGACTGAGAGTGCCAACTTTTGGGGTTTCCATCTAACTATTCTTGCACTCAATCGATTGAATTATACTCTTTCTATATCACCCTTTTCTCATGATCTCAATTTATTGGTTCCTCAAATGTTAAGTGTCGAACTTTCCCATGCTTTTCCCTTTTTATAATCCCAGTCATTAATGCTCTGTCTTGTTTTCCACTTTTTCTAGTCATTTACGCAATGTCTAATTTTCCTGTGCACAATCTTCCAAATTATGTTGCACCAATTGTTGAATGATTTCATTCCTGAATTACTTATTCCTCCTAATTACTTCTTTTTGGATTTTTCTTTATTTTTCTGTTTTTATCTTCCTTTTTCTTCTTTTAGCTCCTACTATTTACAATATGTACAAGTCGACTTGCTGCGCTGCAACTATTAAGAGTTAGTAGGTCAACTATCCCTATACAATTTCAATTGATTAACAGTCTCCATTCCTTGCACTTCATTTCCAGTTAAGTCTTGTAGCTGTACAACACCTCCATTTGTAACATACTTTATCTGATATGGCCCTAGCCAATGCATTTTGAGCTTCCCTGGGTGCTGCAAATACTTACTGTCATAGAGGAGAACCAGATCTCCTTCCTTAAAATTATTCTTTTTGATATGTATGTCATTCCATGATTTATCCTTTTCCTTCTGTACCTCTTGATGGAAACCTTCCATGATTCATCCTTCTTCTAATTCCATTAGTTGAGCCAATATTTCCCGTACTGTGTCATTTTTTGTCATGTTTGTGATTGCTGCAATGCACAGAATTGGCATTAAATAATCTAAGGGAACTACTGACTTCTTTCCATACACCAATATAAAGGGTGTTTGTCCTATTAATTTCTTGCAGGTAGTTATATAAGACCAAATTATTGTTGGTACCTTCAAATCCCAATCATCTATGTTTACATTTCAAATCTTTGTCAAGGAATTCTCCAAAATCTTGTTGAAGGATTCCACTGTTCCATTTGCTCGAGGGTGGTAAGGAGTACTCTTCTGGTGGTATATCTTAAACTCTTCAAGCATTGCCTCAATTGTACTATTGATGAAGTGGGTTCCCTGATCACTCATTAACATCCCTGGACATCCAAATATTATCACTACATTCTCAAATAAAAAGCGTGTTGCAGTCTCTGCGCTACAATCATTTACTGGTGTTGCCTATGTCCATATGTTTAGGTATTCTATTTCTTTAATAATGTATCTAGATCCTGATATTCTTGCTGGTGGATTAATTGGACCTACAAAATCTATTTCCCATTTATCGAACACTTTTAAAGTAATGCGTGGTCTCAATGGAATCTCATCCCTCTTGGATGGATTCCCTACTCTTTCAAAAACATCACACTTTTGAAAATATTCTTTTGAATCCTTATGAGCTATTGGCCACCATAATCCTTCATGCAATACCTTCTTTGCAATATATTTTATTGCGTAGTGTCCTCCTGCAATTCCTTCATGTGATTCTTCCAAAATAATGGGTCTTTCATGCTCCATCACACATTTCCTCAATATGCTATTTACTCCAAGTTTGTATATATAATCAATTGATAATATGTAGCTCTGACAACCAAATTTTTATTCTGCATAGTAGTAAATTCTCTTGGTACAAATCTTGTACTAAAAAACTCAATGATGTCAGCAAAATATTCGTATGCAATTTGTACTGAAAACAATTGTGCATCTGGAAAGTTGTCTTCCAATTTACTGGGCTCTTCTCCATTTGTTATCCTGGATAAGTGATCCAGTCTTGCATTAAATATTCCATGCTTCACCACAACTTCAAAGTCAAATTCCTGAAATACTAACAACCATCTACATCCTCCCCCCCAACACTGGCTTATTAACTAAGTATCTCAGAGATGAGTGATCTGTAAACACATTAAAGTGTTGTCCCAACAAGTAATGTATGTATTTATGCAAATCATACACCATTGCTAATCCTTCTCTTTTTGTAGTGTTTTGGTTCTTCTCTGAATCTGAAAACGTTTTTCTTGCAAATGCAATAGGGTGATCTATATCACCTTCTCCTGGAAATTTGTAGATGCATCTACATGCACATGAAATTATTTATCCCAATATGGAAATACTAAAATTGGTGCAGTAACCATATTCTCCTTCAAAATATCCATACTCTTCTAGTATTCATCATTCCACTGGTACTTAGTATCCTTCTTCAACAACTTCTCCATTGGTGCAGTGATCTGTGCATATCCCCTTATGAATTTTCTGTAATACCTTGTATGGATCAATGTACTCTTCAATTGACACATTGACTTTGGTGGTGGTAAGTTAACTATGAAAACAATTTTGTTAGGATCAACCAATAGAACCTGTTTACACACCAGTACATGCCCTAACAAAATGGAAAAAGGTGTGCTAAAAATACACTTTTTAATATTTAATGAGATCTGACAATGTCTGCATCTATCCAACATCATCCTTAATACTTCAACATGATATTTCAACAAACTGAATACTGTCCAATAATCCAAGTAAACCTCCAAAAATTTATGAATAAAGTCCTTGAAAGCTGCTACTATTACTCTTGAAAAAATGACTGGTGCATTTTTCAATCAAAATGACATAAATGTATACTGAAATGAACCCCACTCCGTAGAAAAAATTGTCTCGTGTCTATCTTATGGCGCAATCCTTATCTGGTGATAATCTGAAAATCCATTTGTAAAAGAATACATTTCTTGACCCCCTACATTCTCCAAAACTTCGTTTGTAAAAGGGGTAGGAAAAGGATCATGTAGGAAAGAATCATTAAATTTTATCAAATATACACAAATCTTGATCCCTCCTTGCTTTTTTTCTTGCATCACCATGGTACTGATCCATTCTGACTCTTCTACAGGTTCTATAACACCAACTTCTAGCATTTTGTCAATTTATGTCTTCACCTTCTCTTTGCATATTGGATTCAATATGTACAGCCTCTGTCTGATTGGTCTTCCTTCTGGTTTCAATGGGATCTTCATATCTTCTAGTTCTCCTACTAACCCCTTCATATATGAGAATGTGGCTGGGAATAAGTCACTATACTTCTGCAATAATTCTGTGATCCTCTCTATTGTCTGGTGATCCCAATAATCTCTAATACTAGCCATCTTTGGGTTTTCCATGGTTTCAATGTTGATATTTTTAATCTTTAATGGTGTAGCATAATATTCTGAGTCCATTTTGGGAACTTCTACTTCCATTTCACCTTCTACTTCTGGGACCTGGATGTTGCACGAATTATCTTCTTTAGGTTCTTTTGCTTCTTCTACATGATAACAATGTAGTAATTGTTTGATTGTCTGACTAACCTGCCTATGAGATGCTAGAATTATTTCAAACTATGGTTCTTCAAATATCCCGTCTCTTACCACTTTCAACATTGTTTCCATCTCTGGACTGTCATGCTCAAAGTAAAATGTAACTACAAAGTTCTGTTGGATTTCTTCCCAGTTGGCAGTTTCTCTACGTTGTTCCTGTTCTGTGTACCAGTTCTTCGGAATGCCTTCTAGTGTGTGAATAAAATGGCGTGGCCATTCTTCTAGTGGTTCTAATATCCACTAAACTATGTACTTCTCTACATTCTCCAGGGGTTGTCCAAATCCTTCATATTTCTCCTCGTATTTTTGTTCCTTCTCTGCGCCGAATCTTATGCGTAGTAACTTTTTGCATTGGAATCAATTGTTGATCTTTGCCTTGTGTGTAACCCACCATCTTGCAGGTGTAGCTTTTAAAGAAATATATAATGTTGGCAATATCTGAGTTTTCATAAATTCTACCTCATATTTCATCAAAAATTCTTCTAAATCATTTAATCCATAGAAAGTGGGAGGTTCTCTTACCTATGTACCAACCCATCTCAACACACATGTCATTCTAGCACATCTCCTAGTAGATAATTCATGTAATAGTTGTTGCTAGTTTTCTAGTCCTATGTCATAGTTTGAAGCACAAGAACTAATACTCCTCCAACTGAGAATGCCATCTATAGTTAGGTTGATATAATCCCCTTCATGCGAAGTAGTTTTGTATAGTTGATTCACATCTTCTGTAAGTATATTATCCACTGCAGTTTCCACATACCTACCTCCTTCTGAGGGATCCATTGGCACAATAAATATGTATTCTCCAGACTCAAATATGAGTTTCCTTGTCTTCAAATTGATAATATATTGGTTATCAAAGGCCCAATCCAGACCCAAAAGTGCTATATAGGGTGAAATATTGTACAGTATATTTATGACTTCAAATTCAGCCATGGTGCACACACCATCTATATATACTAAAATATCCTTCAACCTTCCTAATGGCACCACTCTGTGATGATTTTCTAGCTTCAACTGAATAGGTGAATACCCTAATTGTGGTTCTCCCATAACTTCCCAAGTTTTCTTTGGCAGAACATTGACTTCAGATCTTAAGTCTAGTATAATATCCCCCATATTGAAATATCTTATGTTGTCATTCAATCTTAATTCCCTACTAGTTCTTCTATTCTTTGGGACCTGATTTACCCTTTTTACCCCCTCTTCCCTAGGATTACACTTTTATAATAAATTTTGCAGTACTTGCAAGGAATTTTGTCACTAAAACATTTGACACAAGTTCCCAAAACATTTCTTAAGTTACTTACTTGTTCTAAAGACTGCTCTTAATTGGTTTGATCAAATAATGAGGGTATGTCATAGACTGGTATCTCATATACTAGCTTCGTTTATGCAGTGGATGCAATATTTTCCTTCAAGATCTCTTGTCTAGCTTCTTTGAATATCTCTTTCTCTTTGCGCACATCAAACTTATGTTTAGGCATTGTGTTCTTACTAACCCATTGGTACTGGTACTGATCCTTCTTGGATGCATCTTCTCTTATTTTTTCTCCACCTCTAGTCACTATGTTAATATTCTTCCAGTATTCTTCTCTGTGTTCCACCCCGATCCATTGCACGTTATGATTAGTTTGGTTCCTCTTGTCCTGTATTTTTATCAATAGTATTGGACGGTCCTCTGTTTCATGGTCTGCTACGTGATAATACATACATGTCACAGGTGGTTGTGGGAAGTCCCTTGCATAATTCCTTAGTTTTTGACAACTATGGCATACAACTAGTCCCCGACCTCCTCCAAAGCCTCTTCCTCCAAAACCTCCTTCTTTGAATCCTCCTTTGTTTCCATGATTATCTCTACATGGTGTGTTATATTGAGGTCCTTTATTATACCATGATTGCGGGTTATTGTAATGTTGTGGTGTTGCACACAATTATGCATGATTATACTATTTTTTCCTTTGAAACTGTTGCACATTATACTATGGTTGTGCTGTAAATTGCTGGGTGAGATTGTACTGTGGCTTCTATGAAATATTATATTGCGGCTGCTGCACAGATTGTCCTATTACATGTTCAACCTACACCCTGTATGTATTTGCAATCCTTTCTTTCATCATCTCCAAGGCTTTACAGTCCTTGTCTTCATGTCCAATTGACTTACAAAAGTTACAATATGTACTCTTCAGAATTATACGATATTTCCACATCAGAGGGAAGTGATAGAGATCATACCCATGTGTTTTTCAAATCTCACACCATGGTCCTCCTGAAGCCAAAGGGTTTATCATATCCACTCCAATATATTATGAAAATAATGGACACTCATTTTTGTGATGACCTTTTGTCCTACACATTATACACCAGACATCTTCTCCTTTCTCCTTTCCTTTGTTCTGATTTAACTGGAATGTTAAGTTCTTCATATCTTGCTTCACCTCTTCCATATCTATATCTGTATGCTTGTATTGGTTTTCCTCTAGTAGTAAGGTTGCCTGCAGGGTGTCGCTCTGGATTTGGAATTTCTGTTGTCTCAAAGGATGCTTCAAGTGTGGAAACATATAATTAAAAAACAAATGCCTATGATGGGTATCAATAATAGTGTACCTTAACTTACCTTTTAACCTCTTGAATTTCTGGTCCACTTCCCAGACCGATTCTCCTGGTTTCTTCTTGATCTCTATCATTTTATTCTTAAACTGGTCTTCTGAACTTGGCTTCTGAAATTCATTTATTAACTACCTCTTCATATCTTCTACAGTTGTAGGTGTTCCTGTTGGGTTATTTTTTGAGAGACCCATGTACTAATATAATGCACAGTCTCAAAAAGTGATTGCTAACTATGCAACCCATGTGTCCTCATCTGTAATCTACTTTGCTTCCCATATATTCTCACAGATGAACAAAGTTTTTTCTAGGTCATCTGACCCATCCACTCAAAACTCTTGTAACTTGATGGTTAGATCTTGTCCTGCCTTTGTGAAATTTTCTGAACTACCACCTCTCTGTGGTGTAGAAACTTGACTACTACTTGTCTAACTTTCACTTCTGTTACTAGAGTCACATCCTGAAAAAATTATTCTACCACTAATCACTTGCTAGTTAAATGCTTTGTCTAATTGATTTGTGTTAGTCACACATGGGGTTGTGGGTTCCACACTAATTTGGATCTGGAATGGAGAGCCTTCTTCTATGCTGGACCCATGAACTATGGTTTTCCTCTCATATGTGACACACAAGATATCCTCAATATTCCCCTTGGTGTAGACATTCTCTACCTCTTCTCTCGTTGTCCAATCCCTCTCGCTCCGCTACAACCATCTTCTTATTATTCATTCTATATTGGTAGGGTCATCTGTTGTGCATCACACATGCACTCCTTATGATTTCCCTGGTCTGTTCATCATCCATTAGGATGGGGTCCATTGCCTCCTTCTTCTGGCTAGTCTCCATATCCTTCTCCATTTCTCAAATCTTTCTTAATGCTTCCCCCAACTCTCCCATGCGCGCATAGTGATATAGTTGTCTAATTCCATGGTCATCACGCCTTTATCATGTAATAAGATCTTGATCAACATGTAAAGAGAAATAATATACCTACCTATGGGTCCCTTAAAGAAATCCTTCTCTACAATAGTGTACAATTTCGATGTATCAACTACAAACTCAGTGATAAACCCCGCAGTAATACTGTCTAACCAAAAATCCATTGCGCACGTGAATTTATTATTAACTCTTTCCAACCGTGTGATATTTTCAATAGTCCACACTACTGGCCTAATCCAGTTATTCAGATGGGTATCCTTAAAGCTTAAAAACCATTCCTGTAATAACTGTGGAAAGAAACAAGAATATGCTTCATGCAGATCAGTAAACACATACCTCTGTAGGTACTGGCATGATGTATACTTGGAACCCTTATTGTCTTTCTGCGTGAACTCCAACTGCTTTGTCTCTAACCATATTTCAATATCTTGATTAGTTAGATTCCATGGCCTGAACATCCCTTTCAACCACTACATCTTCTTCACCAAATCCATTTCTATCTACCCCTCTGAGTTCTATCCGACAATGGAACCATTTGTTGGATTTATGGGCTGACCCGGGTTATACCTTAGTTCTTCAAAAAAACCCTTATCACCATCATCTCTTTTGGTAAACCATAAGGCTGCACTATGCACAAATTGCACAACGCAGTCTCACCCGAGATGGTTTATGGGAGGATTAAAGACACATATGTCTGCAGTCATGGAAGGGATTGGGGGATGTTCTTTCTTACTTTTTCTTTCTACTTAACCATGCATTCTATTATACTATTCATTAGATCCATTCATTCATTCATTTGCATATTTAATCTAGTGTGCACTGTAATTAAGCCATCCATTCATATATCTAACCATTCGAAGATAACTACAGAAATAATAGCACATTAAAAACATTGCACACATGGTTTTACGGTGGTTCAACCCCCTTAGGGTACATCCACACAGATCTTCTACTTATTTTATTATTAATCAAAAAGAATTGCATGCATTGCATCATCATTAAGGGTAGTTAGGTGGACCAGGATCATACCAAGATCCAAAACTTGCGACCTGACCCTCAGCTACTTCGACCTCATCTGAGCTCTACAACTCTCAAAATAGACTTCGACTCACAAAAAAACCAAAACAGGTTCTCCAAAACAAACAAGATAGTTTCATGGATCAATATATGCATATGATAATGATCGATGGTACTCTAATATTTCTCATACCCCTTATTTATATTAAAAAAATGGGTTAGAAACCCTTACAATACATCCCAAAACCCTAACCCAAACTAGTCTAGGTTTGTCCACATTTGCGCTAGATTTCTGCAATTCCTACCGTGCATGTTTCTTTTCCTTGAAATGTGGCTCACTATTTTGCCTCTGTTGCTGTGCTGTTCTTCAAACATTCCTTCTCCAACATCCATTTTGTTGGCTTAAGGACCCATTTCCAATATCTCTTGGAAGGCCTAGTTACATTGAGCGGGAGGACGATAGGTCTATAGGATACATGCACTTTTGTTTCATTATTTCCCACATGGATATTATCCTAACCTTCACAACTAAATTTTTTTATAGTTTATTTATATGTGTTATGCTCATTCATTACTAACCATATGCAACTGTTAGTTTTGTTGTTAAATTAGGCCCAAATTTCAAACTTATATACAAAAGCACTTGTTTTCTATCCTCACTTAAAATGACATACTGTTTTTCTAGTCTAGAATCATAGGGGAACAAGAAAACCCCCGATATTCTAGATGCTTTATAGGCCTCCCACCAACATTGGGAGGAATTCTTGGTTTTACCACATCACCAATTCAACCTCCTCACCCACCTTTGGGTGCAACGTTTCTTGGGTCAGTCTTGTTAAGTTCTACCTTACTCATCACAACTAGCCCCAAAAAACCTTCCAGTAGCCCTTCCTCCTCAGGAATCATCTCTCAAACATCTTATATGATCCAATTTTACATGATGTATCTTGGCCAAACATGCCCATCAAGCTGCCACAAGACATTCCCAAGTTTGATGGTAAACCAGGAGAAGATCCAGCCAACCACGTTATGAAATTTAATCTCTAGTGCTCATCCAATAAGATATATCATGACTCCATTTGATTATGACTATTTCAAATAACATTAATAGGTCAATCCACAAAATCGTACATTGATGAAAAGTCAAGGTCCCTTGTGACCTTTGAGTCTCTAGAGAAATAATTTTTATCTTTCTTTCAACTACTGGTTCATCATGACATAGGCTTGGAAATTCTCTCAAATTTTCTCCAAAACATCACCACACATATCTCGGATC
Organism: Picea glauca; assembly: GCA_000966675.3. NCBI lineage: Eukaryota > Viridiplantae > Streptophyta > Pinopsida > Pinales > Pinaceae > Picea > Picea glauca. The sequence goes on along the minus strand of JZKD02S1614529.1, from coordinate 78,006 downwards.
ATATCCACTAATGGTTCCAAAGAATAATCCTATGTAAAATTGAGACTACCCCAGAGAAAATATTACATTGGTTTCTCAAATCACTAGTACATGTCATTGTAAAATACATGGCTACTACCATGCCTCAAAAGCAAGACAAATCCATCACTAAGGCATAACAATTTGATTTAATATACTCACAATCAAGATAAATTTACATGGTTCTCTCAGATGTCCCTCAACCCCTACCATTTGGTCAAGAAAGGCTTGGAGTGTCACATTCAACTGATGGACTGATTGGGTCATTAACCCAATTCAACCTTTATGGTCAGCCTATACCTTCTTATGGTACTAACTAATTTCCAAAACCTTATAGAGGGACCCCCACCCTATTTCCCTCCAGTGAGTACACCATTTGTACCCATTCCTACATTTTCCATTCACCCTCCAAAAATACCTGGGGGGCATCTCCCTATATAACCAATGAATCCTGTGCACCAAGCAAGTCTGTATATTCAAGAATAAACACAAAGTCCATAATACAACCTAAGTGGTGGAGGAGAAACCTATACATCTTATAAACCATATGGACCTCCCTAATATTTTAATCCATATTATCCTTTTTCTGCCCCCCCTTAGCCCACTTCCCCACCACTAGAAGGGAAACTATAGGTGGGAGTTAGCTTTGTTCAACCCTCACCCATGCAACAAGTTCCAGCCTTTGAAAAAATGAACATGGTTAAATCGGCCACCTAGTTGAATACTTACAAAAATAAAGAGAAGAATAAAGGCAACATGAACCTGGGATAGGGGGAAACCATCATCAAAAAAATCCTTTAGGTGGGGGCAATCCAAACCTTGGTAACCCAAAATAGAATACGAGCAACACCAATGACCAACAATGGCAAGGAAAGAGCAAAAATCTAAGAGAAAACTTCCCTTGCAAAATACGTAGTGAGTATGGACATTACAATCACCATTTCCCTTATATCACCGACTATAAGTGAATGAAGGATTCAATGAATGCATAGAGATCCCCTACCCTACAAGGGGCCTCACAAGTTCCAAAAGACTACCCCCAAACCCAAACACAAGCGATTCTACAAAACCCAATCCCTCATCAGGGAGTGATCACCACACAACAAGAAGCATGTCCCCCTATGTAGAAAATGGGTCTGTACCCTCACCCAGGAAATACTTAACCAATAAATCATGTAGAATGCAATATCCTTCTCACAATAGAGGAAGATATTGGGTTGTTATATTATTTGTAGTGAAATTCGAGTCGAGGTGGATTGACTGGTATTAGAATTTGAAGGTCGAGGTGGATTGATTAGGAAAAGTTGAAGTTGAAGTACTTGATAGCAATTTGAAGAGGTCAAACAACAAAATTTCAATAGACGGTCGAGTGGAAACCGACTGAAGACCAAATGACGGTCGATTGGTAATCTGACATGAAGTCGACTGTAACTGAGTCTCAAGATTCGTGAGGTTTGTAGCGAATGATATACGTAGATATGTAACCATCTTTGGGTGCATTTATTTAGGTTTTTTCCTACTATAAAGCCTATAAATATGGTGTGTTGTAATGCTGTGAAGGATAATCATAGTATTAATCTTTAGATCGATGTTATAGAGGTTACTAGTCATGTATATGTAATCCAAATTGGCTACAGGGTTATCCTTGTGTAAAGAAATAAGGTATGGTGTCGATTGTGTCTTAGGTGTAGACCATGGTTAGGCATATAACCTTTTATTCTGAATGAATAAGACAACAAGAAAGAAATATGCTCAAGGAATGTAGGTTTTCCCATTTGGGATTTCAGGGTAAAATATCTATGTACTGTGTGTTTTCTTTGTCATTTGTTATATCTTAAATCTATCTTCCTCTCTTCTGTTAGGTTTAGCACGGAAATATTAATTCCTAATATGTGGTATCAAATATTGGTTTAAAAACCTTGGTATGAGATAAACCCTAGGTCCATTATGAGTCATAAGTTAGAGATATTTAAAGTTGTTCTTAAATAATGACAAGTAGTTCGAGAATAGAGATGATAAAATTCAATGGCCAGAATTTTGAGCTCTGGAAGCTTAAAATTGAAGATATCCTTGTAGATTGAGAATAATGGGAAACAGTCTGTCCAGGTACCATTTCAGTAGGTATGTCAAGGGAATAATGGGAGAAACTCAAGATAAGGGAAAGGAGTACGATTTGACTATGTATTGTAGATTCAGTGTTGCTGAATGTATCAGGTGAAGACTCATCCAAGAAATCGTGGGACAAGGTTGGAAGCTTGTACCAATCGAAATCCCTGGTAAATAAGATGATGCTTAGAAATAAAATATATATTCTAAGGATGAGTGAGGGTAGTTCGGTAATTGAGCATTTAAATGCATTTAATACCATAATAATCCAACTATATTATGTGGATATCAAAATCACTAAGGAGGAGAAATGTATTAGCCTATTATGTTATTTTTGAGACTCTTGGGATGGCTTAGTCATGGCTATAGGGATTAATTCAACCACATTAATTCTATAATACATGGTTTCATATCTACTTCTAGAAGAAATGATATGGAATAACATGGAAGGATCGACTAAAGATGCATTAGTGGTGAGAGGTCGATCAATTGAAAAAGATAAAGACAAATTCTCTTGTAGAAAGTCTAAGTCAAAGGGTAGATATAAATCCCTGATTGAGTTGAAGATAAGATGATGGAAATGAAGTAAAACTAGGAATTACAAAAGGGACTACAACTCGAAGGAAATGGAATTCGGTACATGATCCGATGAGAAGAGGTCGACTGAGAGAAAGACTACTCCAGATAAACAAGGCGATGTGTATCTGGCGTCGAACAGTACACAGTTGGATTAAGATGTTTGGTTGATCAAGTTAGGAGCATCCTATCATATGAAACCACATAGAGAATGATTATGTGAATATGAATGATATCAAGGACAATATGTGTTCTTGGGGGATGACTCAACAACTAAAATTGTTGGAAGAGGAAGAGTCTGAATGATATTGCAGGATGGGAGGAGTAGAACTTTTCCATGTGTGCTACATATTTTGGGTTTAGAAAGAAAACCGATATATGTCAGTAAGATGAGTGATGCAGGAGTGCACACTCTATTTCAGAAGGATACGCGCAAGATGGTAAAAGGTGTGATAGTATTAATGAAAGGAGTTCGGATTGGAACCCTATACAAGTTATTAGGGAATGTTGATTCACCTAGATGCAACAACACCACTATTTCTGAAGTTGACTCGACTCGACTCAACTCGGGCCAAGTCGAGTCAAACCGATTTGATAATCTTCGTCAAATAGACCCAACCATGCTATGGCATGAAAGGATGGGACATATTGGAGAAAAATGAATTCAAGTTATACATAACAAAGGTATGGTCGAATATTTTCCTGAATGTAATTTAGAAGTCGATTTTTGTGAACATTTTATATATGGAAAACAAATTTGGGTGAGGTACCCAACTGGAGCGACAAGGTAAAATGGGATTCTAGAATTGGTTCATAGTGATGTGTTTGGCCCTATTTTAGTGCCTTCACTTGGTGGATCCCTGTATTATGTTTCCTTCATAGTTGATTTTTCTAGGAAGACATGGATATATTTCCTGAGGAAGAAATTGTAGGTTTTCGATAAATTCAAAGAGTTTAAGTCTCTTGTGGAAAACTAGATAGATAAGAAGATTAAGGTGTTGAGAACTGACAACTATGGTGAATTTCATGGAAAGGACTTTGAGCTGTTCTACAAGAAGTGTGGAATAGAACTAAAAAATACCACACTATATACCCCACAACGAAATGGCGTCGCCGAAAGAATGAATAGAACATTTATGGACAAGGCAAAGAGCATACTCAATGGTGTTGGGCTCACACAAGATTTTTTGGCAGAGGTAGTTGACATTGAAAAACAACTGGTGAATATGTCTCCTTCGTCGATGCCAGTCGACTCGCCTCCACATGAGGTATGGTCTGGTAAGAATCCTTCACTTTCACATCTCAAAGTATTTCGTTGTGATGCATTTGTGCATGTTCCCAAGGAAAAGAGGAGCAATCTAGAAAAGAAGGAAATTAAGTGTATTTTCATTGGATACAAAGAAGAAATGTAATGATATAAGATCTGAGATCCTGCATCAAGGAAAATAGTGTATAGTCGAGATGTGTTCTTCGAAGAAGTAGGAAGTAGGTATGAGTATGAAGTGATGGTTCAAAAAAATAATGATTCAGAGAAGGTGAGGTTTAAACTGAGGAATGAACAAGAAGATGATTAAGATAAGTTGATTGAATCAGATGAAGAGGTGGAAAAATTAAACCCAGTTGTAGAAAGTCTAAACAAATAAGAAAACCAGTTGAACGATATATTTTTCCTAACTTTCTTTCCAGATTTGTGTTAACTTTCACTGACAAGGAGCCTAATTCCGCTAGGGAGGTAGTCGAATCGACAGAGGGTAGACTATGGAAGGACGCCATGGTCAAAGAAATGGAATCCTTGCATAAGAATGAGATGCGATATTTAGTCAAATTACCTAGTGGAAAAAATAACGTTGGTATCAAGTGGTTATTCAAGAAGAAGATGAATGCAATTGGTCAAGTCAAGAAATTCAAAGCTCTACTAGTAGAAAAAGGATATTCCCAAGTTGAAGGAGTTGACTTCGGTGAGATTTTTTCCCCTGTTGCAAAATTAAATTCTAGTAGATTACTAATGTCTTTGGCTGCTACAATTGATCTAGAAATAGAATAGATGGATGTGAAGACAACGTTCCTACATGGGGACCTGGAAGAAAAATCTACATGAAATAGCCTGAAGGATTTGTAGTAAAGGGAAAGAAATATTTGCTGTGCAAATTGAAAATATCCCTTTATGGTATAAAGAAATAACCAAGGATGCGGTACCAAAAGTTTGACACATACATCCTTAATTTGGGATTTGTAAGAAGCAAAGTTGATCACTGGATATTTTCCAAGGAAGAAGGTGGGTGTTTCATATATGTAGCATTGTATTTCAATGACATGTTGTTGATCGAAAACATCATGGATGCAATAAAAAAGGTGAATGAGTATCTATCCTCCAAGTTTTACATGAAGGATATCGGTGTAGTGAAATTCATTCTGAGAATGGAGATCGAGGGAGATCGACTAACTAAAAATATCTGGTTGAATAAAAATAAGTATATTGAAACAGTTTTGAAATGTTTCAACATGCAGGATTTCAAACTTGTAAAGGTGCCAATTCCTATGGGAGCAAGGATAACTGTTGAAAATTTTCCAAATATATAGGAAGAAATAGAGGATATGGCACATGTACTCTATGCAAGTGTTGTTGGTAGTCTAATGTATATGATGGTATGCACTTGAGAAGAAATTTACCATGCAGTGGGAGTGTTGAGTAGATACACGTTGACACATGGAAAGGAGCACTGGACAACTGTCAAGAGAGTATTTAAGTATTTGTGTGGGACAAAAGACTATGTTATATGATACCAAAGGAATCTTGGAGACAACTGTGAAGTATATGTACATGGATTTTTCGATGCTAACTGGGATGGAGATCTAGATCGACGGAGGTTGACGAATAAATATGTGTTCAATATGTTCAATGGAGTAATCAAATGGATGAGTAAGTGCCTGGAGGTTGTAGCCTTGTGAACAATAAAAGATGAATACATGGCATCCATCCATGGAAGAAAAGAAGCAATATGGTTGCAACAACTATTTTCAGGAATCAGGTTTTAGTAGAGAGTTACAACGATAAGTTGCGACAATTAACGCATAATATTTTTGGCAAAGAAACCAACTTATCATTCCAAGACTAAGCATATTGATGTACAATACCATTTGGTTATAGATATGGTGGAAAACAACAAGGCACTGCTGGAGAAAGAAGACACATTGGAAAACATAATAGACTCTTTGACCAAGTCTGTGAGTGCTGTGAAGTTCTCTTGGTGCAGAGAGGAAATGGGAATTTCTGCCTTGGGTATGTGAACAAATTTTCAGGAATCTCCTGGTTCAACAAAAAAGATAATGAGTGGGAGAATTTTGGGTTGTTATATTCTTTACACTGAAATTCAAGTTGAGGTGGATCAACTGGTAGTGGAAGTCGAAGGTCGAAGTGAATCGACTGAGAAAATTCAAAGTCGAAGTAATCGACAAAAAGTTGAATAGGCCAACCGAAAAAAGGTTGATAGGAAGTCTAGTGGCAACTGACTGAAGGCTGAATGAAGGTCGACTGGTAGTACGACTAGAAGTCGACTATAATAGAATCCTAATATTCACAAGATTTGTTGCCAATGAATTTTGTGGATATTTAACCATCTTTGGGCACCTTTATTTAGGTTTTTTCCTACCATAAATCCTATAAATAGGGCGTGTTATAATGTTGTAAAAGATAATCGTATACTTAAACTTTAGATCGATGTGATAGAGGTTACTAGTCATGTAGATGTAAGACGAATTGGATAAAGGGTTGTCCTTTTGTAAATAAAGAAGTTCTAATGCCGATTGTTTCTTAGGTGTAGACCAAGGTTAGGCATGTAACCTTTTATTTTGAATGAATAAGAAAATAAGAGAGAAAGACACTTAATGAATATTGGTTTTCCCATTTGGGTTTCTATGGTAAAATATCTGTGTACTATGTGTTTTCTTTGTCATTTATTTTATAACTTAGATATGTCTTCCTCTCTTATGTTAGGTTTAGCATGGAAGAATAATATCCTAATGGAATATATCCTCCTCTAAATGTGCAATACTCAATATGACATGCCTTTTGATTCCAGTCCGAATACTTCAAATGCACCCCAATTACCAGTGGGGAAACCTTTGATGATCCCGCGTCCTAGTAGTGACCCCATCCCACATGTTACTCGAGCACCTCTAAGGCATAATGTGAATAACCCACATGCTAGGGAAGCTCACAATTACAACCTTATTGATGATTTGGATCAATCTCCTACAACCATGTCTGTATTGGAGGTCTTGCAAACTTTTTCTTCACAAAGGAAGGCCTTGATATCCACATTTGGGGAAGTCAACCCTTTAGATTCCAACCTCATAGATTTTGATTTGGATAAATCATATCCAATTCTCTCATCATTGGTATCTTTCTAGATCCATGATACAATCTGAAACATTACAGTCCATCAGTTCATTATGGACAAAGCTTCATCCACATGCATAATTTCCAAAACTGTTTGGAACAAACTTGTCTCGCATGAACCCACCCCTTTTCCATCACCCTATGGGCATACAATGGCCATCCATCCCAACCTGAATACCTTTATAAAAACCTCCTCATTGAGCTAGTGGGAAAAATAATTTTGACCTTTATTGAGGTCATAGACACCCCCTTGGACTAAGACATCTTACATGGGCTTAGTTATATGTATGCCATAAAAGTAGTGGCTTCGTCTGTGTTTCAAACCATCCTCTTCCCCCATAATGAGAATATTTTCACAATTGACCAGCTTACACATTACAAACCCTTCCTTTCTACAATTTTCCACATAACCTAATGGTGAATCCCCTCATGAAAAACCCACACCTCAATCTATCCCAAATATATCCACCCAAGAGTCTCCTCAAGAGACTAATGCTGCAATTGATCAGATACCAACTTGATAAATGATTCCTCAAGCCTTTACCCAAATCTCATTTTTCTACCCACCATCAGGAGTAATGGATTATCAATTCACAACTACCCTTACCCTTCTTAACATGGTACTAGCCATCCCTATTTGGTATCTCGGCCCACCATCAATAGTATAAGTACCATCAATCCCCCCCCAAACAATTGCATTACCAATGCATACTTTGGTTCAAACACCAATACCTCAAACCAGTTACATAGTTGGGGGAAAAAAACCAACATTGGGGGAAAACAGAAGAAATATGGGGGCACCCATCAAATTACTCTTAGAGTTCAACACCATGTGCACTCTGTGAGACCCAAAGTCACCCCACTAGTATATGTCCCACCCTGCCCGAATCACAAAGTAGTATCGGTACCGTCAATTCCCCCCCCCAGCAATCAATTGCATTGCCAATGCATACTTTGGTTCAACCACCAACACCTCAACCCAGTTACATAGTTGGGGGAAACAATACCAACACTGGGGGAAAAAATAAGAAATATGGGGGCACCCATCAAATTACTCCTAAAGTTCAACACCATGTGCACTCTGTGAGAACCAATGTCACCCCACTAATATATGTCCCACCCTGCCTGAATCATGAAACCTAATTCATCTCCCAAAGGAAACACCGTTTCTTCCTACTCTGGTAGCTACGAGCACCAATCCTATCCAAGAGAATCCCAATATGCACAACAAATATTTGTGTATGAATTTCACATGTGCCATATGCTCATAATATGGCCATTACAGTCACCTTGTCCCACTCTCCCAAGATTCTAGGAAACATTGGTAGTTGTTCACCAAAAATCACTACCTAAACCTAACCCACTTGAAAGACAACCCACAACACCCACCAAATCAAGTTCTTCCAATATCCATTATATATCCTCTTCGGTAAATGCATGTAGGACATGCCCATGTGAACTATGTTTTCAAATGGATCATTTCACCTATATGTGTCCTTTAATAATCAAATATCACACTTGTAGAATGAATTCCCTCCACAATATTCAAGAGGACCTCCATAATACTATTGGGTATGTGTTATATTCTTTGCATAACCAAACCTAGTGTTTGTGTTGCACCAGGAACAGAGGGGTCATAGAGGGGTGCTTTGTGTTTGTTTTTTAGTAGTTTTTCAACACATGGTTTTCTAATTCCGGTTAAGGACTTAGGGTTGTTGACTAATCCAAGTCAATGGATTAGGGTTTTGGATGTCATGGGATCTTATATATATTGTATTGTAAACAATGAAGATATATGATGAATAGAATATTAGACTAAACATGTTGTTGGTTTTCCTGGTTTGGGTTTCCAGGACAAAAATCTCTGTGTAATGTGTGTGTGTGTGTGATTGTATCTTTTCTGTTTTTATTAAGAATTTGTTTGCAATAATTAATTGTACAAGGTTAAAATATACATTTGGTATTAAAGCTGTTATTGGCTTCAGGGGGGTTCCTTTGTGAATAAGGTTTTATCTCAGGTCTGTGATAAACCTTTTTATCGTGGGATATATTTGGTATCAATTCTTTAGGTGAAAATAAATGGTGAGCAGTGCAAAAATAGAGATCGAGAAATATATTGGGAAAAGTTTCAAGTTGTGGAAGCTTAAGATGAAAGATATGTTGGTGGAAAAAGATCAGTGGATCGCTGTGGATCTAGGTACTGCACCTACAATAATGTCAGTGGAAGATTGTGAAAAGTTGTATTAGAAGGCAAAGATTACAATCCAATTGTGTCTTTCATATTTAGTACTACTGAATGTCTCAGGGGAAGCTGCAACCAAGACATTATGGGATACGTTACAAGATTTGTATCAGTCAAAGTCCCTGGTAAACAAACTATTCCTATGAAAGAAACTGTATAACTTGAGGATGAAATATGGAGACTTAGTGATAAAGCATATGAATGCTTTCAATACCGTGGTAATTCAACTATTGTCTATTGATATTAATATTTTTGATGAAGATAAGTGTATCATTTTATTGTGATCTTTACCAAACTTGTGGGATATTCTGGTTGTGGCCATAGGTAGTAATACAACAACTTTAAGTTTCACTGATGTGGTCTCATCCTTGTTTTTGGAGGATATTAGACAAAAAAACATGGAAGGAAAAAGAAAAAATGCCTTATTTGCAAGAGGACGCTCCCAGAAAAGAAATAGATCTAAATCTGCAAGTGGGAGATCTAAATCTAAGGGAATATATAAATATCATGTAAAATTTGTAAAGATATGTTAGAGATGTGGAAAATAATGGAATTGTAAGAAATAATGTAGATCCAAAAGTGTTGAGGGAGCGAAGGGATCTGAAGATGATCTTTCTATAGAAGAAAAAACCTTCGTAGAAGGAGTGGATGTGTACTTGGATTCTTCAAGAACACATGCTGATCATAAGGCATGGCTCGATGACTCAGGTGAATCATTTCATATGAATCCTCATAGGGATTGTTTTTTTGAATATGAAAGGTGTGATGGAGGTGATGTTTTCCTAGGTGATGAATCGACAACCAAAATCATAGGTGTAACATCCCGTTTTCAGGCCCCAAACTAGCGATGTATATTATAAATGTAATGTATGGTCGAGAGAGATAATGAGATGTAGTATGTAAATGATGTAAATTTAATATAATTAATACATTTATCGTCAGCTGTATACAAATACAGACACAAATTTTGGGGCTATGTATCTATAACAGAGGGAAGGGGTCCAATGGGGGGAGATTTTGTCCATTTCTATTAAAGCAAAACCCATTTCTTATTTCTTTTTAAACTATCCTTACCATGAAGCTTCCATTATCTATTGAGTGTTCTAGAGATGAATCATTGAATTCATGTAAGAGGGATGGTGTGAGAGTCACTTCCCATAGTTATTGAGAGCATGGGGGATGAGTAAAATCATCTTGGGGAAGAGTGAAAGTCAAGTAAGCAAGAGAAAGAGAAGAATTTCGTATGGGTAGGAGAACAAAATTACAGATTCATGTATTTGGATGGAGGGATGTTTTTACATGGAATTTTTTGGGCAGGAAAGAAGTTCTGAGTGCTGAAGCTTGAAGAAAGTTGTTTAGGGAAATTTTTGCAGTTTTTTGGACTTGAAATTTTGTGAATAAAGAGGATGTGTTCCTAGGAGTAACAAGTTATTATAAATTCATCCAAGGAATCACACATTTTTCTACTGGGAGAATTCGTGTTGCAACTATAGAATTCCTAAGGTCCCAACAAGTAGAATTTCTTTCCAACCTGTGATGATAGCCCTGGAGGGGAGTGAAAATTCTTAAGGGACTATGAGCAGTGAAGGGGGATTCCATCATTTGGGTTATGCAGGTTGAGGGGAAGAGAGTTGGTGGACTAGAATTAGCTGTGAGATTGACTGTTGAGAGGGGGACATTATCTAGCCTTAGGGACCAAAATCTCTTGTGGATTCATAGCCCCAACTTAGGGTTGTCTTGCTGTTGAGAAATGAAACAACAAGGCTGTGGTTGGGAGGAACATCCTTCCTCTACAATAGGTTGAAATATTTCTTCAGATAAATGTTCTTAATTGTTGTGTTTAATTGTGTTAAATGATGATATAGTTTCTATGCAATTTACTCTTAGATATATTGGTTAATTACTAGTTGTCGTGAACATAATGATCCATTCAAATATCTATTTATATGGTTGAATTTTGTTGTATGTGGTTTTAGTTGCTTCTGTGCATAGTTAAAGTAGTCTCACTTACATTTTCAAGTAGCATATACAATTGTATGAGCTTGAATGTCATGCCATATTTTATTTCCACATTTATATTTGGTAGAAATTTTTTTCTTGGGTTTGTTTAGCAAGTGACATGACCTAGTTAGGGGCTGGTTATGTTGCAGAGTGGTATCAAAGCTACTAGTTCAACATTGGATTCATATGGGCCAAGAAATTGTGCAAATTTAGGAAAATTTGTTGTTATAGACTTCGATCTGAGTGAATTTGGTGGTGGTGGTGGGGGGGGGGGACGATGGAGAACCATAATGAAAATCCTCAAATTCGTCGATAAATTTGAGATTTAGGTGCCTCATAAATGTCTAAGATATTTAATGGCATCAATCGGCTAGGTTACAAAGTTAAATTTGACCCGCAAGGTCAAAATTATCTTTTTAATAGAGGTCGACAGAGCTAGGAGAGTTCATTGAATCAAAGACTAAGATCATGCTTGATCTTGAGATCAATGGCCTAGATTCATTGGGATAAATTTAAAAATTTCTAATATTTTCTAAATTTGGCAAGGTTACTAGATCGACGACAAAGATTCACTTTCAAAAGTTGGGAATATGAGATCGATCAACAGTTTGGATTCATTTTGGTTGTTTGAAGGTTGGAATAGAATCGACGGGTGAGATCATTTTGAGTGGGAGATCGACGATCTAGATTTGTCGAGGAATTTGGAAAAAATTTCTAAGTGTCAAATTTTTCCAAAAAATTCTTCGATGGCCAACTTTCGGGGATGGAAGAAATTTGGTGAAGGTTTCATTCATCCAAAGGGGATTTCCAATATTTGATGGTTGATGTCAGGGATCGATAGAATTTGGCGAGAGTTTTCATTTGACTAAGAGAAATCTCTGATTTCCGATGGTTGATGATCATGAGCCAACAAATTTAGTAGGGTGTTTTAAATTCTTCCAAGACAAATGGATGATCGTCGACGAAGGAAAAGATGATGATGATATGCCATGCCATGTCAACATCCATGTGTCTTGCCATGCCAACCAACTTATTGCGTAAGGATTCCATGTCATGTCATGTCAACATCTACATGTCATGCCACGTTAACATAGTTTCGACATCAGACAAGAGATGGTTGACAATTGATGGTCGGGGTTCAACGAGATTCATGAGTTAATTTTGGTTTTTTATAACCCTAAATTTCTCTATACATGCATACATGGCCTTGGCCCTCTTGCATTTTTTTCAAAAGCATTGATGACTAGCTCTTCTTAAAAAACCAATTTTTATAAGATGTACGTGCCTTGCACTATTACTGCCTGCGTACATACACTTGTTGCACAACTACAACTTGTGTACATACGCATGATGCACCATTACAACCCGTGTATACTTGCAAAAGTTACAAAAAATAAAAAGTTACAAGGAATTCGTTGAAATTGATGGGCTATTGGTAGTTTCCCAACTATTCCACCTCCTTTAGCCCGTCACCAAACCGAATAACCATCCTTTTGGCATATAAAAGGAGGTGTTGGGGTCTCATTTCACATCTAAGAATAAGAACAGTGAAACTCTTCCCTATTTCACTTCCCCTCCTTGCCCAAGATATTGCTTCCTTTTGTGAGAAATTGCCTCAACATTCCCTCATTATCCCCTTCTTCCTCCATTTAACCCATTCAATTCCCTATAAGAGATCATAAGGTTGAGAGAAGAAGTTCATAAAAGGTGCACTTAGATATTGGTGAATAGAAGCCCAGATTAGGTTCGCGGAACGATGACCGACTTAGATTGTAAAGGTACAATCTTTGCGTTATTAATAAAAGAATTACACTTTCCTATCCCAAATGGTGGTGTCTTGAATACTTTTATTGATTCAAGCTTGAAATTCTAACAAATAAGCCTAACTTATATATGGAATAACATGCTTGTAGTTTTCTATTTGTCAATCTTTGCATGCAGGTCAGCCCTGGGAGGAGGCGTGCAGTCAGTGGAACTTCCAAGCGTGAGGATGTCATCACCAGAAGTGGGATTAGAGTTATAGTTACCCTATCTTCTTTTCCCTTGCTTTCTTTATATTAGTTTTGGTATGTTTGGGGTAGTATAGAGAATTAATTAAGTTTTATATAGTTAATCAATCTGCCTACATTCAAAACCTTGGTGTAGTCAAAGGGGGGTTATTTCCCACTAGCAGAACTGGCGACCATACTGGGGAAGCCTCTATGGTTGTTTAGGGGATTTGGGGTTGTTTGATTGGTTTTTTTTCCTTTCAAGTTTCTTTGAGTTTTCTGAGTCTGTCGAGGCATTCTGGTCACATTCAGGTGCAATACCAGTCATCCCTACCTTGTAATACTGTCTAATATTTTCTTTTTTGGAAAGATACATAGGTTTACGCACCTTGTCTTGAGTCAGAACATGTACATATGCGCTCTGCTCAGTAAACAACTCGTGTAGATACACAGACTGCTGATGCAATAGCCTGTGTCTTTGTTTCAATACATTTTTTGAAAAAAGAGGGAGTTTTCCTCTTTCTTGATGGAGGTTCACACTTCTCAGGGTTTCTTAGATCAGTCCAGAGTCTCTGTTTACAACCATAGCTTGGGTTTAGAGTCAGTTTACCTGTCTTCTTGATTTTCTTGTGTTTACTTTTAAAAAAGGTTTTAAGAAAGTTGTTGAATTGTAGATAARCCCTTTTTGGTTTCTTGATTGATTCCCTGTGATCTRCAKTGGGATAAAGATATGTTTCAGTCTTGTTTTAGTCTTATTTTTACCCTTTTTACTTGCTTTGAAAAAAGAAAAAGATTTATTTTAGTTTTTCTCTTTAAGGCAATTTAAAAAAAAAATGATTTCCTTTTTAGTTTGGTAACGTAGTTAGAGTTGGTTATTTGCAAAAAAGGRAAAAGAGTTTGTTTTTTAAGTTCTTGATTTCTTGAAACATAAGTAGCTTKTAGTCAAGAAAAACTATGTTTTAGGTTTTCTTTACAAGATCTTGAAAAATTTAGTTAAAGAAAAGTTGGTTACAAAGAGTTAGTTATAAAWATTTTCTTTTGGATTTGAAGTAATTTTGATTTCAAGTTTGTAATTTTCTCCTTTTTTCATCTCTTTATAACATCATGAGTTTCACCACCATATMTTTGTGAGTAAATCTATCCATTAAAAATAACGCTTAATCTAAAATAAACTAGAATTTTGATGTTTGTAGGGTCAACCAACTAGTTTAGGGTTAGGGCCTTGAATTAGGTTGGAGAGGAAACTCTTCAAGGCCGTTAAAAAAAGCATTAGAGTCTGACTTAGGGAGTGTTTAAGTCTAGTGTCGTAAATGTTATCTGGGACCCCCCTCTAACAAAGGGGATAAACATGAGGTCACATGAGGAAAGGAAACAAATATAACCCCTTCAAATCCAGACTAAATGTAGTGGGGAACACATATTGAGGATCTGTTTTGGGACTACTACCGACTGCATTTGCCTACAGAGATTCATGAAACTAGAATCTAGTCAATATCCTCCATTTTATTCCAAACCATTTTCTCTCGATACCCTTGATAGGTTTCAGACTTGTTATCCTTCTCATTGTGATCTGCGCAAGTTTTGACTGTACTCGCTTGGTGACTAACTGCGAGCTAGCAACTTAGTTTCCCATATTATAAGGACTTACACGAGTGACTACGAGGGTATACCATGACACCTGGGGAAAACGTCAGATCACACTTCACAGAGTATACTCGGAGGGTTGTTCCATGTTCAAGTTGCACTTGCACCGATTAGTTTCTCTAGTGTTGATTGGTGTAACTGTCCTTCTACTAGATAGTCGTCTGCTTGATTTTCCTTTAGGAAATTTTAGTGTGCGCTTTGTGCTCCCTAGTTTTTCATAGTGAGTTAGTCAGTCATTGATTTGGGTCTCTGAACTAAGGTGGTAGACTGGCCACTCTACCAGTCATGAGGACTTTTTGGTCTTCTGCTTAGAAACATGGAGCCACCTTTTTATAGGCATTGGTTTGATAACACTGGTTCGCCAGAGTTAGTGTGTGAGACTTTTACGGACTTGAACGATCTTGTAAGGGGAGAACCTGTGCATAATATATTCATGGATAAAGTTTCGGATGATACCAACCAAAAAACCCCTTCGCAAGGGGATTCTTGTGCTTATCATTTCTTCAGAAACGTTGGTGTCCCTTTGATGGCCACTTTGTACATCCCTTGGTTGAATGTGGGACTACCGGTTTGGTTTGGTACCATTCCAAATGTTCTGAATGCTCTTGACGCTTCTCAGTTAAGCACCTTATGTCATGGGAATCATGTTGATGTTCCTTCATTAACAAAATCTTCTCCTCCTCCTTCTTCCTTCCCTGGTGAAAGTATAACTAGTAGTAACCATAGGTCTAAAGGAACTAGAAAGAAGAAATCACCAACCTTTGTGAGTCATGTTGGAGATATGTTTTCAACCTCTGCAAGTCATGTTGAAGACCATCACACAACCTTTGCAAGTCATGCTAAGGGAATGAACCTAGTCCATGCAAGTCATACTGAAGTTCAATCACCAACCTCTGCAAGTCATGTTGGAGATAGTTTCTCAACCTCTGCAAGTCATGTTGAAGACCAATACCCAGCCTCTACAAGTCATGCTGGGGGCAAGCACCCATCCTCTGCAAGTCATGTTGGGGGAAAAATTCCAGTCACTGCTTGTCATACTGGAGATAGGTATGTATCCTCTGTGAGTCATGTTATCGACCCATCACCAACCTCCGCAAGTCATGTTGGAGATGTGCAACCAACCATTTCTAGTCATGCTGAGGGCATTGATTCTGTTGAGAAACCTAGATGGATAGGACATAAGCTTGATTTCCCTTGTAATATTTTCAAGGGAGATCACCTTACTCATGTTTGCCCTGGCATTCCAGAGGTATGAAGATTATGGTCCGTGTCTGCAAGATCTTTTGATTTTGAGTATTCTGAGGTTTCCTCACAACCTATTCAACTAGTGGTTGAGAAAGTGGTCATGCCAATGCAATATTCGATCGATACCACTCCTATTTTGGGGGGTGAGGTGCCATTAGACCATGTAGTCTCACAACCTATTCAACAAGTGTTTGAGAAAGTGGTCACGCCAATGAAATCTTTGGTTTATCCCACTCTTCTCTTGGAGAGTGTCGAGTCTACCAAAGTGGTCACGCCGATGAAATATTCAGCTGATTCCACTCTTCTCTTGGAGAGTGATGTGTCTACCGACTATGTTTTTAGCATTTCTAGTTCAGTACTTTCAGAATAAGGGGGAATTCCACTCACTTTGAGAACACCCCCTCCATGCCCTAAGATGGTTTCCTTTGATAGAATGACCTTGTTGAGCCTTATCTTCCTTATTCCACACCTTTTCAAATAAGGGTTGAAGTTAATTCAACAAACAATTATCGATGTATTGTGGATGAAGGAGCCTCTGAAAGTATTTTATCCTTAGTTTGGAAAAATTTGGGTTCTCCCAATCTTGTGTCTGCTTCGCATGAGCCGTTGGATTTTGATAAACATCCTAGTGAAAATTTGGGAATTATTCCTCATTTTCCTATCTCGTTAGGTGGGAAGACTGTCCTTGTCAATGTTATAGTGGTGCAAGGCCCGTTAGATTTCAATATGCTTCTCAGGCGTGATTATGTATATGCTATGAACATTGTGGTGTCTACAATATTCAGGGTGATGCATTTCCCTCACAATGGAATCATTTTCACTATTGACCAATGCGCATCTGATAATCACCATCCTAAGTCGGCATTGTTATCACTGAAAATTATCCACAAATGGTTTCAAAAATCCAACATCTCTAAACACCTATTAGTTCATTCTTGGCCCAAAAATGCATTTCCAAAGGGCACAAACTATACAACTGGTTATAAAATCATCATGTTCTCAGAATATAAATGAATTGCGTGCATATGTTCCAGTCGAAAACGCTGGGAAAGCGCACATGCACCCAATGCGCAACTGTGGACACAAAAAGTCATGCACACCTCATAATGGTGCATTAATGATTCTGGTCGGCCTCCCACCCACTTCTGGTTCATCTCCCAACTTGATTTGACCCCCAAATCATAGCTGAATCTAAGTGGGGGGCTTGTCAAAGACCTAAAGGTGCCCTAAAGGGCCCTGTGTTCACACTAAAGACCAGTTGGATAGTGCCTCAAAGATTTTCTATAAAAAGAGGCCATGGGTGCACTATATTTTCAAGAATCTATTTGTATTGTTATGTTTCCTCTATTCTTCTACAAGGAACCTCTTTCTGCATTGGAGCATACAAGCACCATTTCATTGGGCTATTCACATCACCTCTTGAGTGAATGAGCTTCATATTTCTTCACTATTTCCTTTTAGTTTTCTATTTGTAAGAAGATCTCTCTTATTGGGGGTTCAAGAGCCCTCCCTTGGAGGAAGAGGGGACCCATAAGTCTCCCTTTCTCTTTGGTGTTTGCCCACTAATACAATCTATCCATTGGTGGAATGAATATTGGTCAATTGTTTGGTTAATTTTGGTTCTAATTCCCTTGTGCACTTTACTTTAGCTTCTTTAATTATTGTTAGATTAGTTGTTTTTTTATTTCTTGTGCTTGATATTTATAACTCTTGCACTAACTTCTGTCATGTCCAACTAACCCAACTGTACTTGCAAGTGTCCCTCTTTTTCTCATTCAGGTGACGAAAAGGATACAACAGATTGACAACTCCACTAGGGATAGGAATCAATTTCCTCCCCATTTGGGTTGTTTGAGCACTTATTTTTGATTTATTTAACTTGTAGGGATCATAACTGGCCCAAGCCTACTTGCAAAAAGCCAAATTTGGAGCTGAGATAAGAGAACTCCATTTGAAATTTTCTTCCCGGGCGAGTATCAGAGCATGCGCGGGTTCTTCATCCCACAGTCACGTCTTCCGAGAACGTGTGCCAAAAGCACTGTGTTTCTTAGCACATTCGACGCACTTGTGCCAACCAGTTGCTATTTATTTGTGCATTGGTGCCACATGCGCCTCTGTCTACTTTGCGACCCACACACCTGTCCAGAAATTCAACATTGTAAGGATTTGTTGTGATATTTTGAAGGCTCCTAGCCTTCTAAATATTGATTCTATGAAATTTGTAATATGCACCACACTTATATTCCCTCTCCACATGAAGGGTTAGTTAAAACATAGGCACTTAGGGGGTTAAAATCCATATTTCTCCTCTTTTTTTCTTTCATTTTTTCACATGGATGGCTTACTTTGATTGTAAAAATTAAGTTGGAATCATTCAAATATCACATATATAAACACTTGCATTAGGACCAGAAATTAAAATTCAATAATTGAGTATGCTCTTCTCTCGCACCATAGAGCGATCTTGAGAATAAGAAAAAGTGAAATATTTAGAAGAGGACAACAACCCCCTCGGGACTCCTCTTAGTTTCTTTTTTGAAACATCTTGAATTTTGTTGATGGGCGAAATTGACCGCTCGTCAACTATAGGAGTGAATCTGGTCCGGGGTTGTCTAATTAACCCAAGCCATTTGGATTAATCCACTCCGACGGGTTTAGCAGTTTCGTTGGCCGATCTAAGTCCTAAAGAAAGCGAAAAACAAAACTAAAGGAAATGCAATAACTTGATGAATAACAATCGCTAAAAACTATATATAGATCTAATATATATTTACAGTTTAACTAACTAATACTTATAAAATAACTCTACTTATCATATATACAATACATACAAATAATTCTAATTCTAAGATATATATAATATGTACAAAATACGAATTTTAATGTAAATCCGTGAAAATCGAATGTAAATTGATTTTTTAAACAATAGTAAAACTATTATCTAATCTTTATGATTTGTTTTCTTATAATGTTTATATAAAAGAAATCAAATATCAAATTGTCTAATTAAACATAAGAAATAACAGATGCTAAAAATTGTTTTAACTATAGGGGACTTCTATATTTATTATGCTAACGAAATCAAATAACAAGTTGACTTGTTGTCGCATCCAATATCTGTTCGATGTGTAGCATCCAGTCACCTTATCTGACGAGGTAAACCTACGACAGAGCCTTAAATTGCTGCTAACAAATGTGAAGCAACAATGATGAAGTTTGAATCATAACAACAGAACATATAACATATGTAGTCACAGTAATCTTATAATCTTACAAGTAGCCACAATAAGATTATTCTTCCTGTGAGAACTTGCGTATAAACTTTTGATCAAAATCAGAGATAAACCTCTTAATTTAAATTGAACGAATGATTATTGTGTGTTAAATATGGAACATGAAACATGGATAATATATAAACTTTTATTCTATCAACTTGTAGTAATCCATGACAGCGAAAGAAATCATAATATATTTACAAATTGAAATAAATATGACTTGAATAAAAACACAATACGAAAAAGCTAAAGTTGTGACGAGTATTATATTTCATTCAAGTCTGTAAATGAAAAATTCATAGTCTTTCCCCAGGCTGAGATGATGCCATGTTTACAAAATAACATGCTTATATAGGTTCCAGAAACAAAATGTTTCCTGTTGATAATATCAAATCTGTTCCAAAAATATGGGGGATGCAACCTCCCTGATTTTACTAGATATCAAAATACCAACAACGTAATCTATTTTCTAAAAACACAAAATTGATATGGCTGAGAGATCTCAACAGTGCCTCATATCTCCTTGGAAATCATGGGTTCCTGAAAATAAATGAAAATGGGGAAATTTTAGATATGTTTTCAATTGTCAAATCAAGCAATTCGAATTTTTCTAACTGGCTACATAATCTTACGATTCTGTAGCTAGTTATAATAGAAACTACAATCATATTTTATTCAATAAATAGAACAAACTAATCTTTATAAGAGAGATAATCTATTCAATCAAATCGTATATGCTAAACTGAGAGTGACAAAATCATGTTAAACTTCAAAAAAATCATACCTCAAATCATGGGATTAAAACATATCAAGCAATCTTGGAGTTTATGATTGCTATTGCTACCTACACATTCTTAAATATAATAGATCCTGTAGTTTTTAGACGTTTCTCCTTTGCTTGAGTTATGGATTGGAGTCTACTGTTCTCATTTGTCAACAAATCCACTTGGTATTTTAAAGATTTAAGCCAATACTGTAGCAAAGGCACATCCGTATAATACCTGTCGATCTAGGATCGACATTCATCACACTGTGGCTGTAGGGACTGTGCATTGGCACTGGCAGCATTAAGGGTTAGAGAATCGTCCACGCGAAAGGTAGCTTTATCATAGAGTTGAATGCCCAAGAAATCTGGGTTATCCTTTAGACATGGAGGCAGGTTGTTTACAAAGTCATAGGGTGTATCAAGATAGAGCCCATATGACATAGGGTCCTCTTCAGCCAAAAATATTTCAATTTCTGAGTCTGAATCTTCTCTCACATTAATCATGTTTTTTGTGTCTGCACAGGGTTTTAATTTATTTTGAGCACATCGTGAAATCAAATGATGAATCCTTTTATTCTTAAAATTAACATCGACACTGCCCTTGTGCTTCTTCCCTTAATAATGAACCCTCGACCTACCCTGATGTTACTCAACCAGACAATCAACCGGGTTCGCACCCAAAGAGTTGCACTAAAACTGCCATAAAACCTATAGGGAAGAATTGGAGAGGAGGATTTTAATCCTTTCTCTTTTGTATATTATTTCTTTTGTAAATTTTTTATTTCTTTTCAAATGGAGTAATGGATGGCTGGAATCTTTGGAAGAATGGACAAATATTTTCAAAGAAGAATATGGAATTCTAGGTTGCTTAATGGCTTTTGTCTTGTAAGTAAAATGGTTTTATTTTCATTATAATATATTCATATTCTTTGAATCATTGATTATGCATTTATTTAAATAGCTTTAGTCTTTTTTATCAATACATGGTTAATTATTATCATTTATGTATTAATATTTCCAATCTTTAAAGTCTATTATCCAAACAATTTCTTCCAGGACTACAGAATGGACAATTGATTCTAAAAATTTAATAGAACAACATATATGCATTTTGGCTTTAGCCTTTTGTTTATAATGTTGTTATTTATGTTTTTTTTAATCTTGTTACATATGCAGGTCTGATATCTTTAGATTAAATGATCTGTGATGTGTAGGAGGTTTATATTATAAATACCATCTATCATTTGCTTCATCAAAATACAAATGCTGTGATTATTTCTTTGATTTAAATAATGAGATTTATCTTTGAATTTTAAATTGAATGATAAAATGCATATATTGCTTCTAGATTTATCTTGTTGTAATCATGTATAATTATGAGATCACAGGTTTATGTTTGTGTTTCCTTTTCTGTCATTAAAACCTAAGCTGCCAATACATGTTCTGAATTTA
>JZKD02S1614529.1:35257-56284 GCA_000966675.3 Picea glauca | reverse complement strand
GGCAGGGGCATTGGTTAACCCAAATGGCACTACCACAAACTCATAGTGACCATACCGTGTCCGGAAAGTGGTTTTATGGATGTCTTCACCCTTGATTTGGACTTGATGGTATCCTAACCTCAAGTCAATCTTTGAGAAAATAGATGCACCTCCCAACTGATTGAATAGATCATCGATCCTGGGAAAGGGGTACTTGTTCTTTATGGTTACTTTATTTAGTTGCCTATAATCTATACATAGTCTAAGGGTTCCATCCTTCTTTTTCACAAATAGGACTGGTGCTCCCCATGGGGACATGTTGGGTCGAATATAACCCTTATCCATCATTTCTTTCAATTTCAATTTGAGTTCAACTAACTCAGGTGTGCTCATGCGGTAGGGTGTCTTAGACACCGACACTGCTCCTGGTGCGAGCTCTATTGAGAAGTCAATGTCTCTTCTAGGTGGTAGACCTGGTACCTCTTCCAGAAACACATCTCTGTATTCTATTAGGATAGGGTGATCATCAGGGCTTGGTTTATCACCTTTGATTGTTTTCAACACCTATAATGCATATAGGGGACATCCTTTTCGACAATAGTTTCTCATTTGCAGGGCTGATATTTGCCTCACCGAGACAGGTTTTTGGATCCCTTGAAGGGTTATCCTTTTTCCTTCTTTGCTCACACATTCGAAGGTTTGATGGTAACAGTCTAGTATGGATTTATGGGCAGCCACCCAGTCCATACCAATCAATAGATCATATGATCCTAGGGATAATATGTTAAGGGTTGCTTGGGTGGGGAATTCACCCAACATTAATTGGCAGGCTGGTATGATCTCTGCTACATTTCTTTTGGTGCCAGTGGCTAACTGTACCAACCATGGCTTGGTTTGTTTTTGTGGCTGTAGTTTACACTTATCAACAGCTCTAGGGGCTATATAACTCAAATTTGAACCAGGGTCAATCAGAACAGACACCAGATGGTCGAAAATCATACCTTCTATTTCCACCACTAAAGCTTGGTGGTCAGCTTGGTTATCATCCAAGGTTGCATAAATCTGCGGCACACTCCCTGCCACGTCATTGATTGTGGTAGCTTCCTGAATGTTATAACAATTCTGGCTGTTCTGTTGTCAGTGTGGACAGTATCTTAGGAGATGCTCTTCTTCACAACCCTAACATTTAAAAGGTTCTCTCTTTGGGTTATCAGTCTTTACTGGTATAGGTCCAGAAGTTTTATTTTCGTTCGATGAGGGAAAGTTCTGCTGGAGTACATTCTGGGGTTCTTCTTGTAGTTCTTAAATCCTGAGGATTTGATCCCCTTTTTCTGAAATCTCGAACCACTCTTCTGTTTCTAGTCTCCATGAGACTCTGCCTAATGTCCATATTGTTCATGACAATATGTTGCCTTTCAAATAGTGTCTTCTAAGGTCTTTGGCTTATCAAATTCAATTCTGTTCCGGTATTCCTTGGGTAGCCCACTGGTGAAGCATTGCACCTTCGACTTCTCTTCTTTGATGTAGGGTACATATCTCAATAAGTCAAGGAATTTGCTAACATATTCCTCTACAGTGAGTTGCCCCATTTTGAGTTCATAAAACTCTTTAGCCTTCTCGTCGAAATATTTTTCCGACAAATATTTCTTCCGAAAGTATTTCTCAAATTTTTTCCAGGACAAGTCCTCCTTGTGGACCCCTTTCATATTCTTAAGATCTTCCCACCAGATGGAAGATTTTCCATTCAGATTGAAAGTGGCCACTCAGGCCTTCAAATTCTATGAAAAATCATGGACTCTGAAATATTTCTTTAGTCCAAGTAGCCAGGCCTTGACTTCCTCTCCATTCTTTATCTCACCGTCGAAGGAGGGAGGTTTTGCCTTTCTGAATTCCTCAAATTTATGACCCTTGGAAGTCTTTTGATTCTTCTGTTTTATTCAAGAATAGGAACCGGTCTTGCTGCTGGAAGAGCCTTCTGATTCGCCAGCTTCCTTCTCAGAGGAATCGTCTGGCACTGGTCCTTTACCTCTGGGGTCGACCTTCCTTGAGTTGCTCCTCTCAGTATGGCCACTGATATGACCATGTTTTTGCATCTCAGGTTCATGTTGCATTTGTCGTTGTAGGTCAGATAAGTTCTGCGATAAAATTGCATTGATTTCAGTTTGCTTTTCTTGTTCTTTCATCATCCTTTCATTATCAGCCTTACAACTTTGCAATTCAACCATGAGACTCCTCACAGTCTCAGCTAGATCTGGAGGGGTCCCTATTGCTCTTCTTTCATCAGACTCTTCATCTCTATTGTGGGAGCCTTCTCCCATCTCTTGGTGAGTCACCATTCTCTGCGTCTGTAAATTCCCGCAGCTGATCATCCACTTGGGTGAAAAGACAAACACTGGTTATTAGTCAAGAGTTAGATACATTTTTATAACCTGCACATAAATTCATAACTCTTTCACATGCATACACAGTCGGGTTCTTGTTTCCAAGTTTTGATCCTGGATAAGAGAGTTAAGTTAGAGGGTTACTCCTCTTAGGAGTGATTCGAATGGAGCTTATGCGCAACTCATTCATGAGCCCAATCAGACTGAGTGTTTTCACCATGCTCTGATACTACTTTTTCACACACCCACTACCATAATCAAATTTTCATTGATTTTTGCAGAATCAGAGCCCCCAAAATATCTACGGAGGCCTAGCATAAGCTAGCTTTTTCTCTCTCTCTCTTCTCCCATGTGATCGTGGGTCATGATCACAGGTCAAATAATCATGGTTCCTCTTTTTATTTCGCGCCTTGATGCTACAGGGATGTCGAATCGTTCGACTCTGCAATTGTCGAACCCCGACAGGGTTAGTGACTGGCCAATAGGGACGAATCCCTACAGGGTTAGAAAATGGCCATTAAGAATGACCCTGTCGAGCGGTTGAGTGGAGTACAGGTGGCGAGATGGGAAACATGACACAGTGGGCGATGTGACAGGAGACGGGTCCCACTTCACATGCCACAACATTTCGGACCCCCCCCACATTAAAGGCAGAATGGCAAGGGGGGTCTGGAATTTGCCTGAATGTCGTTGATCAAGGCGAATAAATCCTGACCGTTCCATAGTTGCGCGTTCGATTCCGGAACCCCCCTAACCGCTATAGGCATAAAAAAAAGGGGGCTCCATAATGAAGCCTCAGCTGTAGATCTGGGCGGGTGGACTTTGGCTGTCCATATCTTCTCGCCGCTTACCCTAAGGCGTATTCGCGCCCCAGCTTAAAGTCCACATCTCTTCCTCACATCTGATGGTCGTTACAGACCCTGAGATCCTCCGAAAGAATCTCATCCGTTTATTGGGACTTATCATCACAAGAGTCCGTGATCCAGATGGATATCGGTGGCCACCCACCTTTTCCAAATGGCTCAAAAGAATTTTCTGGCCATTTTGGCAATTTACTATTTTTGGCAGGTTTTAACTTCTGGGGCCATTTTGAGGGCCTAAATGAAGGTTTTTATAGATCAAGGTTCTCAATGATAGTTGACGGCATAATTGAGCCCCCAAAATGAATCTCCTTGATGATACCTTTCCAATGCGCTATCACACGCCTAAAACGGAGATCGTATGCAAAAGTTACGACCCCGGGAAGTTGATGCACCAACTTACCCAAACGGGGCCCAAATCACTTTTGGCACTTCATCTCCCAGGGTTAGGTTTTTAGATGTCTAGGAATTTTGGAATTCCCGATTATTGTAAAAAAAGGCCTCTAGAGCCTCATTGTAACCATGTTCTTGTGAATGCGAGTAGCCGTCACATCTCTTCTCAGAGATAAGCTGCCACCATTCTAGCGAGTCTTTCACTCTGTATTTTTNATAACCTGCACATAAATTCATAACTCTTTCACATGCATACACAGTCGGGTTCTTGTTTCCAAGTTTTGATCCTGGATAAGAGAGTTAAGTTAGAGGGTTACTCCTCTTAGGAGTGCTTCGAATGGAGCTTATGCGCAACTCATTCATGAGACCAATCAGGCTGAGTGTTGTCACCATGCTCTGATACTACTTTTTCACACACCCACTACCATAATCAAATTTTCATTGATTTCTGCAGAATCAGAGCCCCCAAAATATCTATGGAGGCCTAGCATAAGCTAGATTTTTCTCTCTCTCTTCTCCCATGTGATCGTGGGTCATGATCACAGGTCAAATAATCATGGTTCCTCTTTTTATTTCGTGCCTTGATGCTACAGGGATGTCGAATCGTTCGACTCTGCAATTGTCGAACCCTGACAGGGTTAGTGACTGGCCAATAGGGACAAATCCCTACAGGGTTAGCAAATGGCCATTAAGAATGACCCTGTCGAGCGGTTGAGTGGAGTACAGGTGGCGAGATGGGAAACATGACACAGTGGGCGATGTGACAGGAGACGGGTCCCACTTCACACGCCACAACATTTCGGACCCCCCCCACATTAAAGGCAGAATGGCAAGGGGGGTCTGGAATTTGCCTGAATGTCGTTGATCAAGGCGAATAAATCCTGACCGTTCCATAGTTGTGGGTTCGATTTCGGAACTCCCCTAACCGCTAAAGGCATAAAAAAAGGGGGCTCCATAATGAAGCCTCAGCTATAGATTTGGGCGGGTGGACTTTGGCTGTCCATATCTTCTCGCCGCTTACCCTAAGGCGTATTCGCGCCCTAGCTTAAAGTCCACATCTCTTCCTCACATCTAATGGTCGTTACAGACCCTGAGATCCTCCGAAAGAATCTCATCCATTTATTGGGACTTATCATCATGAGATTCCGTGATCCAGATGGATATCGGTGGCCACCCACCTTTTCCAAATGGCTCAAAACAATTTTCTGGCCATTTTGGCAATTTACTATTTTTGGCAGGTTTTAACTTCCGGGGCCATTTTGAGGGCCTAAATGAAGGTTTTTCGAGATCAATGTTCTCAATGATAGTTGACGACATAAATGAGCCCCCAAAATGAATCTCCTCGATGATACCTTTCCAATGCGCTATCACACGCCTAAAACGGAGATCGTATGCAAAAGTTACGACCCCGGGAAGTTGATGCACCAACTTACCCAAACGGGGCCCANGAAATACCATGGGGCTCTACACAGATACATCCAAACTGAAATGGATTTTCTGGACATCTCATCACTCGGTGCTGCCTATCGATATGCTGTTAAAATCGAGAAAAAATTTAAGCACGAGAACAAACAGGAGTTTAGGTCTGCAAATCCACAACAACCAAAGTATGACAAGACAACCCTAACAAACAGTCTCTCGAAATCCAGTCCAAGCCACAGGAAAAGAAGGGTCATGGGAAGACAAAGAAGGATACCGAAAAATGGTATGATTTCCACAAAATCCCCTGGCACAACAGCGACGAATGTCTCTCAAAACATTAATTGGTGGCCGAGATCAAAGACAAGGAGCTGAACCCTGATTCAGAATCTGATTCTGAAAATACTGGTAAAAGATAGATCATCGACACAGACCCCACTGCTATTGTCGCGACCCCAACAATTCAACCAGAAGAACCAACAGATCCAGAAGAGGGGGAGCGACTTTTTCATTCATAGATGTGGGTGAAGGGGACCCCACTGCATTTTGTTGTTGATAGCGGAAGCTAGAAGAACCTCATCTCAGTAGAGGTCATCAAACAGTTGGGATTGTCGACAACACCACACCCGCAACCATACAACATTGGGTGGCTTCACCAAGGACAAGATCTTCGTGTCAGCCAGTAGTGTTGATTGTCATTCAACATCCAACCCTTCAAGGATGAGGTATTATGTGATGTTTTCCCACTCGATGTCTGTGATGTTCTCTTGGGCCAACCATATATGTGGAGATGCCATGCTGTTTATGAGTCTCGACCCCATAGTGTCATTGTTACTTTGGGGGGTCATCTCTAATGAATACCAGAGGTAGTTCCAACTACTGTTCAACCTAAAAAGTGTCACAAGGTAGTATCTCATACTACCAAATTCATCTACTCCAGAATCTGTTCAAAGGGTGAACAGAAGGATACTGCAGCCACCACATCTTCAGCCAAAGCACCTTCTATCCAACAGAAGCAGGTTGACAAGGTTGCAGCAAAGAACAAAGATTCCTTATGCACACAGTCATCTAAAATAGCTAGACTGGTTAAAAAGGTCCAAACCTTCCAGCCATAGGTTCGTGATAGATTTCCACAAACTAAGCAGCGCGACTTCTCCAACAAGACAAGTAGCTCACCAAGATGCAGATTCAACAAATGTTTTTCCCTCTCCCCCGGGAACTCAACACAATGGAGACCATTTCTTCCTAAGGAGGGAGGATTGATCCAGGTGGATATCGGTGGCCANTACACAGATACATCCAAACTGAAATGGATTTTCTGGACATCTCATCACTCGGTGCTGCCTATCGATATGCTGTTAAAATCGAGAAAAAATTTAAGCACCAGAACAAACAAGAGTTTAGGTCTGCAAATCCACAACAACCAAAGTATGACAAGACAACCCTAACAAACAGTCTCTCGAAATCCAGTCCAAGCCACAGGAAAAGAAGGGTCACAGGAAGACAAAGAAGGATACCAAAAAATGGTATGATTTCCACAAAATCCCAGGGCACAACAGCGACGAATGTCTCTCAAAACATTCATTGGTGGCCGAGATCAAAGACAAGGAGCTGAACCCTGATTCAGAATCTGATTCTGAAAATACTGGTAAAAGATAGATCATCGACACAGACCCCACTGCTATTGTCACGACCCCAACAATTCAACCAGAAGAACCAACAGATCCAGAAGAGGGGGAGTGGCTTTTTCATTCATAGATGTGGGTGAAGGGGACCCCACTGCATTTTGTTGTTGATAGCGGAAGGTAGAAGAACCTCATCTCAGTAGAGGTCATCGAACAGTTGGGATTGTCGACAACACCACACCCGCAACCATACAACATTCGGTGGCTTCACCAAGGACAAGATCTTCGTGTCAGCCAGTAGTGTTGATTGTCATACAACATCCAAACCTTCAAGGATGAGGTATTATGTGATGTTTCCCCACTCGATGTCTGTGCTGTTCTCTTGGGCCAGCCATATATGTGGAGATGCCATGCTGTTTATGAGTCTCGACCCCATAGTGTCATTGTTACTTTGGGGGGTCATCTCTAATGAATACCAGAGGTAGTTCCAACTACTGTTCAACCTAAAAAGTGTCACAAGGTAGTATCTCATACTACCAAATTCATCTTCTCCAGAATCTGTTCAAAGGGTGAACAGAAGGATACTGCAGCCACCACATCTTCGGCCAAAGCACCTTCTATCCAACAGAAGCAGGTTGACAAGGTTGCAGCAAAGAACAAAGATTCGTTATGCACACAGTCATCTAAAATAGCTAGACTGGTTAAAAAGGTCCAAACCTTCCAGCCATAGGTTCGTGATAGATTTCCACAAACTAAGCAGTGCGACTTCTCCAACAAGACAAGTAGCTCACCAAGATACAGATTCAACAAATGTTTTTCCCTCTCCCCCGGGAACTCAACACAATGGAGACCATTTCTTCCTAAGGAGGGAGGATTGATCCAGGTGGATATCGGTGGCCACCCACCTTTTCCANAGTTACGACCCCGGGAAGTTGATGCACCAACTTACCCAAACGGGGCCCACATGACTTTTGGCGCTTCATCTCCTAGGGTTAGGTTTTTGGATGTCTAGGACTTTTGGAATTCCTGGTTATTGTAAAAAAATGCCTCCAAAGCCTCATTGTAACCATCTTCTTGTGAATGTGAGTAGCTGTCACATCTCTTCTCAGAGATAAGCTGCCATCATTCTAGCGAGTCTTTCACTCTGTATTTTTACAGTCTCTATACATTTCTCTGATTAATAGAAATCGTGTATTAATGTATATCTGTGTTTATGGTTGCATCTCTGATACATTTCTGTTATATTATTGAATATATGTAATATCTCTTTTCATTTCTTTATTATATCTCCGCTCTCATTTCATGCCGAATATAATCCAGATCAGTCCGAACTCTTGACCACGGGACTCCCGAATTCTCGATCCCTGGTTTCCCGATGCGATTAATCTCTCGACACGTAGCCTCCTTAAAGCAGACAGTCCAGATCTATATCAGGGTTTCCACCATGGAAATTCCCGATCTCTCATCACCAGAACACCCGAGTTCACGATTCTTGATTTCCCAAAATGGGAAATCTCATGACACGTGGCCTCCTTAAATCGGACTGTCCAGATCTATCTCTGGGTTTCCACCATGGAAAGTCCCGATCTCTCATCACCAGAACTCCCAATTTCATGATTCTTGATTTCCCAAAATGGGAAATCTCACGACACGTGGCCTCCTTAAATCGGACGGTCCAGATCTATCTCGGGGTTTCCACCATGGAAAGTCCCGATCTCTCATCACTAGAACTCCCGAGCTCGTGATTCCCGATTTCCTGAAATGGAAAATCTCTTGACACATGGCCTTCGTTACTCGGATGGTCCAGATCTATTTCGGGGATTTCGCCCCTATTCACTGGGGGTTTAACCCTCGGGTATCTCCTGACAGATCCAACGGTTGTCAGGTTTTCCAGCCGAGATATGATGGCTCAGACAGGTTCCTAACTTGTGTGCTCTCCCACGAATCCCTGGACGTGGAAAGATCAATGGTTGGGATGCTCTCATGGACCTTGGGGATCTACGATACCGACCTTTTCTCTACCCACGAAGACATAGAAAGTCACAGGGGTAAGGCACTTAACATCCTACTTTCTCCTACCAAATCTAACGGTCATGAATGACCACAGACTTCCCGACCAAATCTCTTCCATCGATCACCACCTATCAAGGTTAAGGCACTTAACCTTCCAACTTCTTCCTCTTATATGACTGTCGTGAGTGACCACAGATCTTTAGACGGGATCTCGTCCGTCGATTCGATACTTATTATGGATTTCTTAATTCCTTGTGCCTTCACGTCCTCCTCCCAATCTCTTGATGGGATTTTCAAGAAGGGTATCTCTATGGGGAGGTTTACCCAAGGTACTATCTGAGGAAAATAAGGGTATCACTCTCCCGAGAACCAGACATGAAGTATGAATTAGATCAGTATGCACATAAATAATGATTTATGAGAACATAAGCCATACGTAGTCTTTCCATATAAACATACAACTACCAGTACTAATCAAGACACCATACATACATTCTTATAATGAAATCATTCACAATTTCACAGTTTATGATCATAAATGTCAACATACATATATTTCAAGATGCCAAAGGCAAAACACTTATCAGAAGGTAACACCAGGGGTTATGCAACTGCTGAGAGGGGTGCTCGTTTCCACCCAACTGTAGGTTCAGTGACTCCCAGCGGATTTACCACTAGCCACCCCCGTGCTGAGACCACGATGCTATGAGACTGCATCTCTATTTTCCAGTGTCCAGTAGCGAAGGTTACTCTCCTTCCTCTTTGCTATCACTCACTCTGCATATTGCCACAGTTCTCTTTCTCCCCTCATGTCTGCCCCCAATCGCTTCTCCCCCACGCCTTATTCTCTTGCAAGGTTGCATGTGGTGCGATTTCCCTCGCGTTGGTCAGGCCTGATGGCTCTATGGATGGGCGGTTCACCTCCCCATCCCTCATTAATTCCTAAGGAGCCATATACCTACCAGCCTGCGAGACATTTAATTCAGGGCCAGCGAGCCGCTTTTGGTTCTCCGATCCAGTGAAGTCCAAGTACGGTATTTTTTTTCGATGGAATTTAACGCCACCTTTCTAGGTGCCTTCCACCGCCTTTCTACATCTATCATGGTTTCTTTTTCAGCATATCCCCTCTCAGTAGTCCTGCAATATAAATTCATAATATTATTCACATTCATCGACCTTTTCCACAAGGTCCATTCACATCACATATTCAAATTTATGAGTTTGCCACAGTTCTTGGCCAGTCCAATAATTTTTACAAACTGGGGGAAACAGGGTGTTACAACCTAGTACTATCATCACTTCCCCGATTATAGGTTACACAATATTATGAACCAAATTCTCCTGTTTCATCTGTTCAGAGTATGGCCATTACACCCACCATTGTCTTGCACTACCTCAATTTCGACAGACGCTAACGAAAGTACGCCAAAGCTTTCAGCAAGACTCCACTCCATTTGCATCATCCCGTACTCCTATCACTGACATCTACTATGTCATGACCTCAGTCAATGAATGGATGAGATGCCCTTGCTCTCTCTGTGAATCAGTTAACCATTTCACATATTAGTTTCCTACGATCATTGAATATAGGCGTCATCAAATGGCCCTTATTCAAAATCCTACAACTCCCCCACTGCCAGAGGTACTAGTGATTACCCCTACTCCATCCCCTGATGTTGTTCATATCATTTCTCCTGAGCCTGAGGAACTTTCCACTCCTCCATGGTTTATGTATATCCTATATAAGTATTTACCCCCAAATCCCCCCAATTCTCCTATTCATTTCCCCACGAAAATATTACGCCCGACTACAATTTTTAACCCACAGTACCTTGATATTTGGTTTATGTCGAGCGAGCCATTGCAAATTCCCTGTGCCACTCCCTCTACATCTTCACCACCTGAAGATAACCACATGGTGACAATCACCAATGTTACTTCCCCGGATCCCCTATATTCTCACATATTCCAATGCGACGAAGATATCATCGAGGAACTAACTACACCCAATTGTCCATGGAATGCGCTCCATCACTAAGCACTCTTTCTTTCATAGGAAGCCTTTAGCCCTCCTATTCAAACCTTCATATGCGCAATCAAAACTAAGGATTTCATCCCCTTCGGGCATATAGATTGGTTCAATAACCCTATCTTCACCCCCGACGCTTTTGAAGAAGGAAACATGGCCAACATTTCCCCTACTGGAAAGATTGATATTTCCATCAAACCTGGAATCATAGAAGAAATCACCATTGGCACCACATTCTCTCCTGAATAACTTACAACTTACAAATCTCTCTTCCAAGAATATTGGGACATTTTTTCCTGGTCATACATAGAGATGCCTGGCCTTGATCCTTCTTTTGTTGAACATCGTATAGACATATGTCCTGATATCACACCTGTGCGACAAAAGAAACGCCCACTGCACCCATCCAAAGAAGCGTCCATCAAAGCTGAAATTGACAAATTATGCGCTGCAGGGTTCATATACCCCATCATATATGCGTCATGGGTCTCCAACCCTGTCCCTGTCAACAAAAAATAGGGCACTATTCGTGTCTGCAATGACTTTCGTGATCTCAATCACGCCTGTCCCAAAGACAACTTCCCAACGCCTTTCATTGACTAAATTATCAATGATTGTGCTTTCCACGAAGCCTTGTCCTTCATGGACGGTTTCTCTGGCTACAATCAAATTCAAATTCATCCCACAGACTAGTACAAAACCACATTCACTACCCCATGGGGTACTTTTGCATATCGTGTCATGCCTTTTGGCCTCAAGAACGTCGGTGTGACATTCCAATGGGCCATGACATACATTTTTCATGATCTAGCTCACATCATCCTTGCCTACTTAGACGATCTCACCGCTCGATCTAAGAAACACACTCAACACCTAGATGACTTATGAGTCATCTTTCATAGGTTTCGTCAGTACAACATCTGCTTGAACCCCCTCAAGTGTGTATTCTGTGTCACCGATAGACATCTCCTTGGGTTCATTGTTTCCCAACACCACATCACCGTAGACGCCCTAAAGGTCCAAGCCATCTCAGAAATTCCACCAAATCAGAATTTACACTAACTACAGAGCCTACAAGGAAAAGCTAACCTTTTACACCACTTTGTCCCATATTATGCCACTCGTGCACATGGTTTCCTTCACTTATTGTGTCATGATATCCCCTTCCAATGGGATGAACATTCCTAAACCACTTTTGATGATTTAAAAGTGGTGTTCTCCAACGCCCTTTTGATTAGTCCACCTGACTATGATCACGACTACATCCTCTACTTATCGGCCTGAGCCGTCCCAGTAGCAAGAGTTCTCGTCCAGCTAGGGGATAATGGCTGGGATCATGTAATTTACTATATTAGTAAAAATATTTTAGGGCCACCCCTGAAGTAAAATCATGAAGAGAAACTTGCCGTTGTAGTTTTCCTCTCAGTCCAGAAACTGCGCCATTACATCCTGCTTCACACTACCAAAGTCGTGGAAGATTCCAACCCCATGCAATACTTTCTTAGTCCCCGAAAAATTAATGGTAAATTTTCTCTATGGATCATCATCCTTTAGGAGTACGACCTCGAATTTTCAACACCCAAGAGAAAGAAAGCCCTCATCCTCATCGAACCCATTACAACATTTCCCTCAGATACTACTAGTTCACCCGTTAATACAGACTTCCCCAATGAACACCTCTTCTACATCGTGTTAGTACAAGAATTTGCAGCCAGAAGAGGCTTGCCTCTCCATAAGCAACTAAATAACCTCTACATGCATATGCATTATTCTAACCTATCAACTCAAAGTTTTTGATTCGTCTCATCATACATAAGAGCATAGACATTCCATAGTGCCATGGCGCCGAGGAATTGTCTATATAGCATGGTATTCCATTTTACAACCTAAAACATTGCCAAATATCATAACACTAATGGAGCTTCTTATACCCAAGGTTGCTACCCATTCTGTCAACGTTCAAGTGAAGGTGCTACGAATTATGATGGCACTGCAGAATTTTCAATAGAAGAGTGAATTATATAGGCGGGCGATACCAAAATTTTGATAGGATACACAGGTGGGAGCTACCAAAATTATGGTAGATACCAAATTTTACACATATATACACAAATATGTCTTTACAAAATTCGCTACCGAAATTTTGACAGAGACCAAATTGTGCAGATTTATTTTGCAAGGAAGCTTCTGCCAGTTTTGAGTTACTAACTTAAAACTTGTAATATGAATAAATGGGAAGGAATTTTTGAAAACTTGAGGAGGTTTCTGTTCATAACATACCAAATAAAAAAACCCTCTCTCATTTTTTCAAAATGTGCTATTTTTAGAGATTTATTTGACATAGAAGTGGTGCTACGGAACGTGCTGCTGAAACTCTATTTTAAGACTGCTGAACTGGCATTTTTTACTAGTTGACTTCCAGGAGGATTTCTAGGTGAAATAAGATGAATTTTAAAAATCTAAAGGAGGTTATTTTAAAGCACATACCCAAGAAAATTAATCTCTTTCATTTTTCACACAAGTGTCACGGATTGGGAGATTCGAAATAATCTTTGAGCCCTATATTTTCCATTTTCGTGATTTTCTGTTTGAGACATGTTTTTGTGACACCTGTTGCGGCCAGGTGGAGATGAATTTAAAGAAATTGAGAGATTTTTTTATTCATAATGAGATTATATACAAAACCCATTCTCATATTTTACACATCTTTTATGGTTTGAAAATTACAAGTGGCGTTTGGAAGCCTATTTTTCAGAATTTCGCCTCCTAAAAAGTAGAAAATTAGTTAAAATGTGTCATTTTCTGTTTGTAGTTGTTTCTATTTTGGGAAAGAGGTTGGAGTTCGAATGGGTGAGATGGAAATGAACTATATGGATATAAATTCATTTTAGAAGAGGGTAGGGGGGTTGGATTGATGAGCCAAGAGAGGCTAGAGAGAGTAGGAGCGGGCAATTTTCCTGTGTGTGTTCATTTGTAAGCCTATGGGCATTTTATGATTGTAAGCATTACTGCTATTGGAGACTCAAGAGAGCTATAATTTCAGATTGCAACCCTTTTTTTTTATATTTCTTCTTTTTTGAATATATTTTAGATTTGAGGATCAAAGGTTGCCAATGATTTATGGATCTCTAAGCAGCAAAGGATCTACTGTATTTCGCCCATTAGTCATTGTTTATATTCAAATATTTGTTGATTCATTAAATTGAGAGGATCTATGTTTAGTGAACATTCTACCTTATGTTTTCCTTCTTCATTATTCCACTTATCAATATATAATCTTGTTTTTTGTTGAGCATCTTTTGTGCATCTGATGAGTAGGATGTTTATGACTCCATTGCCCATTGGTGTAGCCTACTGATCTGCAGTCTTCTACCCTCTCCCTTTCTTTCCCCATCTTGCTGATCCACCTATTCAAAACTAAAATTATCTTTTACATTCTGATGGGTCCTGAGCTTACACTTTAGCAGTCAAAGTGTGAATTTCAATGCTAA
This sequence comes from Picea glauca, assembly GCA_000966675.3. Taxonomy (NCBI): domain Eukaryota; kingdom Viridiplantae; phylum Streptophyta; class Pinopsida; order Pinales; family Pinaceae; genus Picea; species Picea glauca. The sequence continues at coordinate 42,094 of JZKD02S1614529.1, read as the reverse complement.
CATTCTTGGCGTCGTTGCCGGGGAATGGAAGTGAAGCTAGTTTCCCTGGGAAGAATGACATATATCTGAATTTTGATGGTAGACAAAAGGAGGACACACAATTGAGTGTATCATATGCCTGGTGACTCCACGATTAAAGAATCCACTGGGGAGGATCCGATTGATAGAAGATGAAGAGGCTGAATTCTAAATCTAGGTATCAGTTCATTAGTCTGCTTCATGAACTGTTGTATTTCTTTATCAACTGTTTCATGCGTTTCCCTTCGCATGTAAAGAGAATAATTTTCTCTTTTGTAGATTCAAAAAATCATCATCCTTCTTGTATATATTCAAACTTAGAAGAGGAAATCCTGGAGCCCTATATTGTAGATGTTGATTCAATATCCTCATCATAGCCTGTTCCTAAAGATGAGTCTTGCATTCCAATTCCTCTTGAATCTGATCACCCTTATGATTTTGTAGAGATTGAAATTGATTCAAAACCTGTCCAGAGCTCAACACCTTTTGGCATTAAAGTTGAACCCTCTAAGGTCTCAAAACTTGTTTTCATTACTGCTGAACCTTGTCATCAACCTATTAGCTCTCATGATCAACCCACTGCCTTTCAAATTAAAATCAGAATGAATATGTTCAAGCCTTTGAAGCTGCCCTATCTCCTTTATCCTTATCGTCTTGACTGCTTTGAATATCTTCCTTGGTTTTCCGGAGACAATCAAGTTTCAGCTGAGAGACACTTGGAATCCTTTGAGTATTTTATTGATCAGTTCGATATTGTTCATAAAGATGTGATCATGATATGTTTTTCTAAGTCTTTGATCAAAGATGATGTTGTATGGTTTAAGGGTCTGAGAGATGATTCTATTAGCTCTTGGATCGAGTTCTCTAATGCTTTTGTGAGGTATTGGGGTGAGTACAAATCACTAGATTCATACCTTGCTATTTTTTATGCTTTGAAGAGAGAGCAGGGTGAAGCTTTTCTTGTCTTCAATCGATTATTTTACAACATCTACCATGATATGTCTTTGGATATCTGACCTTCAGAGACAACTGCCATGATATATTATGTTATGGGTCTTCATTCAAAACTTGCTCTTCTCCTGTTAGAAAGGAAGTCTTCATCCTTAAGGATCTTGTTTGAAGATGCTCAAGAGGTAGAGAAGAACATCCACGCTTCCAGGAGGATCAGAGAGCGGGTTTACTCTGAAAATTTGCAAGCACATAAACAAGTGAATTGTGAGTATGGTTCATTTTGAGCAGGAAGGTAACGAGTTTGAAGTAGATTTGGAACAACAACATGCATGTGAGTTTATTTCAGATTCAGGTCATAATTCTTCAATATTTGATGAGTACTCTAGAAACAGGTATGAGTCAGAATTTTATGATCAGTTTGCTAACCAGGATGAGCCTATGATAACTGATGATTGCATAGGAAATTATATGTTTTTAACTGATCCTTATTCATATGATTTTAACATTGTTTTATCATCATCCTCTGAGCACTTTTCTTAAGAGAAAGTTATAATGATGGATTATCAAGATCTCAGCTCAAGAGAACAAAAAGGTCACTAGTCTTCCAACAGAGAAGTAGTCATGGTTGAGCAAGTGTTCTCCATGGATCAACATGTTTCTTGTCTCTGTTTCAAAGACCCGGTGGTAGCCTTCATAGAATTCTACATTTCATAGAAATTGAATATTTTAGATTTTTTAAACTCATCAACATTTCTGGGTGAGTATGGTTTCTTGAATGGATTCTTATCACTATTGTTACATTTCAAACATCATTTGTTGATCAATGATAGAGACAAGGTTTCTTCAATTTTAAAATTTCTTGAATGGATGTTATGGAAGTCAGCATTTACCTAACCAAATTGCAGAGCTGATTAGAGTAGAGTAGGGTAGGAAATAAGCTCGTTGCCCAAGCATTTATTTTTCCTTCAGTTTGCAGAAATAGCAGTCAGTTTGTGTGAATAAATGTATGCCTTGAGAATTATTTAGAGAATGGTTGAGTGTTGCCTCCACAACCCTAGGATAAGGCACTGAAACTACAAGAGTTCTTAGAGCCTCACAGGGAGGACTTTATCCCCCATGGAGCCTAGAATGTTAGCACTAGAAATCACCTTCATATTGCATGGAAGGAAAGCCCAGTACCCATTAGGTTATATGTGAATGTAAAAGAGTTTTGAGGGGTCAAATGGATAAGACTCAAGATGATAATGTTCCAACTCAGAAATCAGGGCTAGCATGCATGAGAAATCAAGGTCTTGGATGACTTCAATCAATAAGTAGGAGTAAATATGAACAGAGGGAAGACTTCAGTGAGAGGAATGTAGAGGTTGTTGTAAACATCAGGTGTGCAGACAACCTAAGGAAGAAAGACTCTTAACACAAGATCTTCTTGAGTTCAAAGTTTAAGGACACTAAAGAAACATCATGATAATATAATAATCAAACATACATCATAATATCACCAAACAAATTCATGTGAATCATTCAAAGCATCAACACTTTAGAATCATAAGCAAATAAGCTGGAAAGAGAAGATGATTTCTATTAACCAAGATGTCTCAAATCAAGTACATAAACAGTTCACAGTAACTTCATAAAAATATTACAGTATAAGGGAGCCTTGCTTGGTTTATGTGTCGACATGTAACTGAGTTGAGGCTTGAATTCGTGGCTTGGACCTATGCATTGTGTGGTATTATGTTATCACTCCAAGAGTCACTCCCAGACTATAAATGAGAGTAAGCTTGGTAAAATAGAAATAAAAAGACTTGATTGGTTTTATGGATCAAGAAAAAGAAAACAAGGAAGGGAAAGGAGAGTAAGCTGTTGTAAATCAATGATGGACCATTGGGCTATGGAGTCAAGCAAATACCCTACTCATTAAATGAAATCAATCTACATATCAGATAAAGGTTTGTTAAATAGAGGAAGAAAAATATAACACAAAGAAGAACATCCATAAAGCAGAGATCCTCTCTACATAAATGAATCCAAGGTACTTGAATGTAAACAGTGACTAATAGGCAAGATACATTAGATCCTCAGATGATCAAGAATCCATTAACCAAAGGCAACCATGATCCTCAAGGTGTAAAATTCATTCAAGTAAGAAGACAAATTAGAAAAGAAAACAAGAGATACAATCTGATAACACAGATATCATGAACCTTCAATCACATAAATGTTTAAAAAAAAAAATCCCCTCAGGGTTACAATGATCACATGCAAAGTGCCTCCTACAAATCTCTCATCTTTCTTGCCCATCAATACAACCCCCCTAACCTCTTCTACAATGAATATATAGACATATAGGTCCTTTCAATCTCACCCATTCGAACTCCAACCTCTTTCCCAAAATAGAAACAACTACAAACAGAAAATGACATGTTTTAACTAATTTCCTGCTTTTTAGGAGGTGAAATTTTGTAAAATAGGCTTCCAAACGCCACTTTTAATTCTCAAACCATAAAGTCTGTGTAAAATATGAGAACAATTTTTGTAGATAAGATCATTATGAAGAAAAACCTCTCTCAGTTTCTTTAAATTCATCTCCATCTAGCCACAATAGGTGTCACAAAAACAGGTATCAAACAAGAAGTCACGAAAACTAAAAACATAGGGCTCAAAGATTCTTTCGAATCTCTCAATTCGTGACACCTATGTGAAAAATGAAAGAGATTAATTTTCTTGGGTTTGTTCTCTTATGTATGATGAGACTAATCAAGAACCTCGAGTTGATAGGTTATAATCCTATATATGAATGCAGAGGTTATTTAGTTTCTTATGGAGAGGCAAGCCTCTTCTAGCTGCAAATTCTTGTGCTAACATAGGCTCCATGGGGGATATAGTCCTCCCTGTGAGGCTCTAAGAAATATTGTAGTTTCAATGCCTTATCCTAAGGATTCTCCAAAACTTTAACCTCTGCAATCTACTTTGATTTGTGACCTTCAACTGAAAGTAAATGAAAATGAAAACTGAAACTGACAAAAATGATGAAAACGATGCTTGTCCAACAAGATTATTGCACACACCTACTCTAATTATTGGGAAATTGAAGCATTCAAGTTACATGAAACAACCAATGAATCCATTTCATCATTTTTTCAGCCGTTTGAAGCTTTGAAATGTGCTTCCTTAAGCACTAGAGATAATTCCTACTTAAAGGCACGTCAAAGAAATATTTGGCAATACACTTTCCATTGAAGAAATCAATGAGCGTAGGCCCACTTTTTTCTTGCAGATAGGCTGCAAATGGATCCTAAAAAATATCATCAATACTTGCCCCTCCTACATTTCTTTGTGTAAAAATGAAAAGTACTACATTAGGTCCTTCCTCCATTGTTCTTGGTTGTTGCATTGCTTGCTGATTTTCTGATTCATCCTCAATGCATATGGCCTTGGTCCACTCCTAGTCATGAGGTGTATTAGGAAAAAGTCTTAGTGGTGCTTGTATTACTTTAATTTCAACCTCTCTCATTTGATCACATGGAATTTGATCTTGTCTGCTTGATGAAACTGATCTTGTGTCTTCAAGATGAATAGAGGGTTTATATTGAAGTTCATCACAATTAAAAGTGTTTGGGAAACTACATTCTTCTGTCTTATCTTCTGATTGTGATGGATATTCATCATAGATTGGATTATGGTCCCAATTTCTCAGTTTTCACCTTCTAAACTTATATTATCATCTTTTTCTTCTTTTTCAACAACAAAAATATGACATGAGGGTTGAAACAAGGTATTTTTGCTTTGATGGGAAGGGTACTTCTTTGATACGAGGTCTTCAACAGAATGTTCATGGAAATCATCTTCTTAATCATAATACAAAGGTGAATCAATGAACATTTGACTATTAATTGTTGAGGGGATTAGTACAATATCTAGGACAACTGGTTGTTCAAGAAAAACATCCTCATAGTCATCAAAACTTGACAAATCATGGCACATTGGTTCATTAACAATAGGAGGGATCACAACAACAAATGGTAACCTATGAATTCGGTCATGACAAGATGCAACACTATCCTCATGATGAAATAAATCTGAACCTAAGATGACCTCTTGACTTAAAGAATCAAGAAAAGGAAATGATGGATTGCCCAGATTGATCTTTCTCTTGGGGACCTAGATTTTGACATGAATGATGCATTTATTCTTCAAATTTAGAAAAAGAATTATGAAACTCATCATCTAAGTCCTGATCTCTGCAATCATCCCCTTCATCACCACTGCTAGAGGAATCATGTGTTGAATCCTAAATATATGATGCATATCCCTCACAACAATTCTCAAAAAGTCTTTCAGCTGGATAAATTATCTTGCAATGAGAATAAAAAACACCATGAAAGTCTTTCAAAGAGGAAATACTAGAAGCAGGGAGTGTTCTATACCATTGCCTCACATAGAATTCCAATGAATACATGAACATTTTCATCAATATATCTTCATGATGGATGTCAAGCTGCTGCGTCAAAGAATGAAATTCATGAACATGCTCAACTGGGCTGTTATTCTCACCTTCATAGAATCTGGGCATCAGATCTTGCCATTCATCAATTTGAGGCACAGAATGTGGATAACCATCTATGGCTGAGAAATTGAGTGGGGCAAACCTCCTGGATAGAATATCCTTCATATCCATTTAATTTGTCTCATCCCTAGTGGAGTCACCAACAGATTCTGAACAATGGAGTCGCCATGGTGAATGTGCAATCTTGAAGGTGTCCAACTTCAGTCACCATCTAAAGCTGGAGCTGTGCAGTGTTTTTCTTGCCATGGAGCTTTTCAATCTGCTCAAATCCATCCCCGACAATGATGCCAATTATGTTATCACTCCAAGAGTCACTCCCAGACTATAAATGAGAGTAATCTTGGTAACATAGAAATAAAAATACTTGATTGGTTTTGTGGATCAAGAAAAAGAAAAAAAGGAAGGGAAAGGACAGTAAGTTTCTGTAAATCAATCATGGACTATTGGGATATGGAGTCAAGAAAATACCCTACTCATTAAATGAAATCAATCTGCATATCAGATAAAGGTTTGTTAAATAGAGGAAGAAAAAGATAACACAAAGAAGAACATCCATAAAGCAAAGATCCTCTCTGCATAAATGAATCCAAGGTAATTGAATGTAAATAGTGACTAATAGGAAAGATACACCAGATCCTCAAATGCTCAAGAATTCATTAATCAAAGGAAACCATGATCCTCAAGGTGTAAAATCCATTCAATTAAGAAAGAAAATTAGAAAATAAGACAAGAGATACAATCTTATAGCACATATATCATGAACCTTCAATAACAAAAATGTTTACAAAAACAAAATCCTCTCAGGGTTACAATGATCAAAGGCAAAGTGCCTCCTACAATTCTCTCATGTCTCTTTCTCATCAATCCAACCCACCTAACCTATTCTACAATTAATATATAGCCATATAGGTCCTTTCCAGCTCACCCATTCAAACTGGAACCTCTTTCCCAAAATAGAAACAACTAGAAATACAAAATGACACTTTTTAACTAATTTCCTACTTTTAAGGAGGCAAAATTCTGAAAATAGGCTTCCAAACTCCACTTGTAATTCTCAAACCATAATAGCTGTGTAAAATATGAGAACAATTTTTTTATATAAGATTGTTATGAAGAAAAACCTCTCTCAGTTTCTTTAAATTCATCCCCATCTGGCCGAAAAAGGTGTCACAAAAACATGTCTCAAACAAGAAATCGTGAAAAATGAAAACATAGGGCTCAAACATTCTTTCGAATCTCCCAATCCGTGACACCTATGTGAAAAATGAAAGAGGTTAATTTTCTTGGGTCTGTGCTCTTTT